>OY856186.1:388727899-388924261 GCA_963693315.1 Diogma glabrata
TTAATCAATGATCTTATCCATAGCTGTTTATGGGAACTCAAAAAAGATTCAATTACACCAGCTTGTGAATGGTTTAAATTTGATTTTTTTTCGGTCAATCAACGCCGAATTTTAGGGGGATGGAGGGGCTACCTACTTAAAACATTTTTTTAACATTAACACAAAAAATGTGCATTGAAAAATTCTAAAAAAAATTGTAATGTTTCTAAAATTAGGTCTTCTTTCATATGGGTCAAAAATGTTTTTTTCCGATATAATGTGAAAAACTCGTTTTATTCTCACCAATAGGGTTCGTTATAAAAAACGGAACTCTGAAAACGAAACATTTGCGGCTCAATTAGCTCGCTCACGTAGCTAGGCATGATTACTATAATTAGCTTGTAAATTTGGAAATATACTTTTAATTAATGTATCTTCCGTAGTCACCATTTTCAAAAATTGTGTGTGAGTCAGCTACATTGTGCATTTTCATGCAATTGAATGTTTTCATTGCCAATTTCAAGCAATTGTTTGAAGAATGCTAATGCCAATGAATAATTTTAAAGTTGATCACGCATATTTATGGTAAGACATAATTTACCGACATTTCGCCATAGGTATGATTCTTTGAAACATGTGTTAATTTCGTTCGCATATATCTAGCACATGGAATGACTGACAATCTGTCTGATCACCGGACAGTAGCAGTAGAGCAACATTTTGGCTATCGAAAGTTTCAAGTGAATGCAGTGCATTCATTCTAGATAATAATTTTGCATTGTCTCAAAACTTCAGCCATGCTTATGCTTCTTTATGTTACACATTTGAAACGGGTCTTCTAATATAAAAAAAATTCTGATTACGATTGCAGCAATACCTACCCGATCCAATTGTGAATACAAACCATTCTCGAATCAACCTAATCGAACATACTGTCACGTTTTTCAAAATTTCTTCGAATTGGCCTTACTCTGAATTAGATAAACGCAATTCCTCAAATCTCCTTCTAGTTTTCATCTGTAATGAGTAATCAAAAACACCAGGTTTTATTAAGTATTCAACACCTTAATTGTTCCACAACAACAGGAAAACAATACAGCAAATAATATTCCTATCTAGAATATTTTTCCAATAGCTTCTGAAACTGCAACGGTTTATTGTAGAAATTCCCAGTACATGGCGTCCAAAATAATACACAAAATACTTCTATTAAATAAAACGATACAGCATTTCGTTTACAATTATTTTCACTTTACATTATCGCAGTCTAAAATAAAACTAAGTAATTTTGTCTGAAAAAAACTTGTTCAAATACTAGCCATTCGAATCTAGAAAAAATGGTCGTTATTCTAAACATCTTTAATTCGGAATGTTCGTTTAAACAAAATAAGAAATAATCTTTGTTTGTCCCTTAACTGTAAATACAACAACAATAATATGCGTTTCATGATTATTGTGGTTTTTGTAAACATTCTATTGATGCGACGTTGATTTTGAATTTGATTTCGTAATTTTGTACAGGTTGATTTACACAATACCCTCCACTTAAGCCTGGGGCCCTATTCCCGAACACATAAATGTGAATTTTGACAATATTGTGAAGTTTGTATTGCATAACATTAAACGGTAACGGTAACGATTTTCCGAAAAAAAAATTTCACAATATATTCTAAATTCAATTTAGACCATTTTGTGAAATTAGTTTTTCGTAAAATCGTTACCGTTACCGTTTAATGTTATGCAATACAAACTTCACAATATTGTCAAAATTCACATTTATGTGTTCGGGAATAGGGCCCCTGTTTTTCCCGAACAGGATCTTGCTCTCTCCTCTAATTGTTAAATCCAAAATATTTTTTCTTTTTCCTATTTCTGGATGATGTTACTTCCTGTCCTTTTCTAAGTCCTTGGTTATCACTTTGTCTCTTCTCCGCACTCACCTTGTTGACTCTAGATTCTCATTACTTTTGACGTTCTCCTTACCATTTTTCTTTAAGTTTTCACCCCTCCGTATGCTTGAACTATTCCCATTTGTCGTGTTTCCACCTGCGATTCCTTCCAGTTTGAAGCCCTTTTAACAACTTCATTTAAGTTGCTCACTTCGTTATGCACCCACCTTTGCTTACTTATAAACTTTCGCTGTTTTATTAATGGTCCGCGTTGATGTGGTGTAGAGGTATACTCTTGGTGATAGTAGTTGTTCCCTAATTTAATTTCAGCGATTCTTTTACCTATTACTACCGAGCATTCTCCAATTACTGTTTGGAGTTTCAATTCACCTGATTGTTCTAAAACGCTGTCAATCAAACCTTTGCGAACAAATGTATGAACTGAACCTGAACACTGAACCTGTATCCAGTGTCATGCAACTGTTACCTTTGATTTTTCCTTCGATTCTCAAAATTTCATCGTTTACTGCCATTCTCAAAATTGGGATGTAGGTAACGTTCTCTTCACTTGTTGGCTTTACAGTTTTACCTTCAACGGGCTTCCGTTGAATAGAAATCGAAGATCTATTATGCTTCCTGTTCCAGCAGTTCTGTGAGATGTGGTCCGATTTCCAACCCAGGAGTTTCCTTCTGATGCTCCTCAAACCCCACATGCTTCTTTTTTTCGATTTCTCTACTCTTTACAGAAGACGACAATCTCTCTGCTTCTTTATTTTTCTTGCACTCCTGTGCCATGTGACCCTCTTCATCACATACTCAGCATCTGATATCGCTTCTACCTCTGTGCCTATTTTGAGGTTCACCTCTACATTCCTTTTTCTACGTCCAACAGTTCCTCGCATATAGATTCTCTGTGACATCTCACTTTGTATTGCGTATGTGACTGTTTCGTGGAAAGTCGCCTTAGGTGCAACCATTACTGTTTATCTGATTTCTGGAGCTTACCGTCAATGAATTCCTTGATCTTCATCTTCTCAATAAACTAAGGTGGAGTATTTGAGTGTGCTAAAGGTACAAGTCGCTCCACTTCTGAGGAATAGTACTGAAGGCTTTCTCCATTCCGTTGCAAGCAACATTTTAACTAAATTCTGTACATAATTCCTTTTTATGGTCGCTGTCATATTCACGTTCCAATTCACACTCATCACCTCTGCTTAACTTCTGTAACGCTTCAGCTGCTTCTCCTGTAAGCGCAACTATTAATGCAGCAAGACGATTTTTAGCGTTCCAACGTTCTGGTCTGCTGCCGTCTTTTGGGTTTAAACTTTTCAATAATTCTGTATGTCAACTTCCGGTTTGCCAAATCCTTTCTCAAAAAGAGCAGGTTCACATATTCGGCACCCATTACGAGTGGCCTGTTCTATAGAAATCAAGAGAATACCAAACTCCCTGAAAGATGTCTTTTTTTTTTAAACACTTGAAAATTTTTGTTGTTGCTTCCCCGTTAATTAATGGTGACAAATTTAAACAACAAGCGTATATTCTTTATTTTAGATATCATTTTGTTTTTACCAAATTTCCTACAAGTTATTAAAACTTATAAACAAAAATAAATTGGGTTCAAGGAAAACATAAAACTGCAATTTTAATTTTATTTTGTTACACTACTGTGACTTTTTAGATTGGATAACATTTGAGATTGGATTGGAAAGACATTAAAATAGATTTTAAATAAAAAATATCAATTATTGTTGTTGGTATAAAAAAATCAACATAAATTTTTTGAAACGTACGGCGCCATTATTTATTAAAAAAGTTTGTTATTTTTGAAAAAAGTTTGTATTTTTGATTTTGTAAGAATTTTTGGAATATTTTTAGAATTTTAAAAAATTTTAAATTTTTGATTTTATTATAATTTTTGTAATATCGAAAAAGTTTCAATTTTTGATATTGTTATAATTTTTGAAATATTTTTAGAGTTTTGGAAAAAGTTTGAATTTTTGAACTTTTGAATTTTTAAGAATTTTTGCAATATTATTAGAATATAGAAAAAGCTTAAATATTTGATTTTATTCTAATTTTTGGAATATTTTTGGAATTTTGAAAAAAGTTTCAATATTTGATTTTGTTATAATTTTTGCAATATTTTCAGAATTTTTGAAAAAAGTTTTAATCTTTGATTTTGTAATAATTTTTGGAATATTTTTAGAAGTTTGAAAAAAGTTTGATTTTATTTAATTTTTAAAATATTTTTGGAATTTTGAAAGAAAGATGAATTTGTGATTTGGTAAAATTTTCTCGAAACGCTAAATATTTAGTTCATTCTTATAGGTGCTTTAAACGAATAAGAAAATAAATTCGATGGATTTTACCGCTATAATAACCGATAATAAAAAAAGTTCTTTTTTGTTTTTTGTAACCCCGATAGGGTACACTAAAAGAATAATTGATAAATATCCACCTGCACGCCATCATCTTCTCAATAAACTAAGGTCAAGTATTTGAGTGTGCTAAAGGTACAAGTCGCTCCACTTCTGAGGAATAGTACTGAAGGCTTTCTCCATTCCGTTGCAAGCAACATTTTAACTAAATTCTGTACATAATTCCTTTTATGGTCGCTGTCATATTCACGTTCCAATTCACACTCATCACCTCTGCTTAACTTCTGTAACGCTTCAGCTGCTTCTCCTGTAAGCGCAACTATTAATGCAGCAAGACGATTTTTAGCGTTCCAACGTTCTGGTCTGCTGCCGTCTTTTGGGTTTAAACTTTTCAATAATTCTGTATGTCAACTTCCGGTTTGCCAAATCCTTTCTCAAAAAGAGCAGGTTCACATATTCGGCACCCATTACGAGTGGCCTGTTCTATAGAAATCAAGAGAATACCAAACTCCCTGAAAGATGTCTTCTTTTTTTAAACACTCGAACATTTTTGTTGTTGCTTCCCCGTTAATTAATGGTGACAAATTTAAACAACAAACGTATATTTTTTATTTTAGATATCATTTTGTTTTTGCCAAATTTCCTACAAGTTATTAAAACTTATAAACAAAAATAAATTGGGTTTAAGGAAAACATAAAACTGCAATTTTAATTTTATTTTGTTACACTACTGTGACTTTTTAGATTGGATAACATTTGAGATTGGATTGGAAAGACATTAAAATAGATTTTAAATAAAAAATATCAATTATTGTTGTTGGTATAAAAAAATCAACAAACATTTTTTGAAACGTAAGGCACCATAGTCTATAGTAAAATCTAAATTTTTCGTTTATTTCTTATTTTTTTGACGGAACAGCGTATAAATGGAATTATTTGCCGGAAGCAATAGTCTTGAGTGGTTTCAATCCACAAAATTTTAAAAAAGCGCAATCCACAGTTCAAACCACATGTTGTGTTGTGGGAACTAGATCTCTAAAGGTAATTACTTCGGTTTTGAAAAAATTACTTCGGGTTTGAAAAAACCTAAGAATTGCATTCATGAGCCAAAAGTGAAATTCTTACCCCCACTTTTTTGGCATAAATCTTTTGGAGAAATCTTGATGGTCGGGATTGGTATGTGAGCCCAAACACTAGATTATTGCATTATAAGTTTGTCAAAAAAAGGTTGTCAAGTGTGTCAAAAGAAAGATTTTTATTTATTTTTTTACACAATTTTTTGGAAAAAAATAAAATTAATTATGTGTATGACATGAAATTTTAGTATTATTATAGAGAATTGTGGCAGTCAAACTTATGTCAAAAAATAATGTCAAGTGTGTCAAAAGAATGATTTTCATTTCTTTTTTTAGAAAATAATAAAATTAGTTATAGCGAATGAAATGTAATGAACATGATATTATTATTATTGAGAATTTTACTGCATCATAAAAAATGATTTTTTTGGAAAATGTTATTATTATTGTAGAGAATTATGGCATTATAAGTTTGTCAAAAAAATGTTGTCAAGTGTGTCAAAAAAAGATTTTACTTCGGTTTATTTATCTTTTTACCCAATTTTTTGGAATAAAATAAAATTAATTATTTGTATGACATGAAATTTTAGTATTATTATAGAGAATTGTGGCATTCAAACTTATGTCAAAAAAATAATGTCAAGTGTGTCAAAAGAATGATTTTCATTTCTTTTTTTAGAAAATAATAAAATTAGTTATTTGGATGAAATGAAATGTAATGAACATGATATTATTATTATTGAGATTTTTACTGCATCATAAAAAATGATTTTTTTGGAAAAAAAAATTTAGCTGTTTGTATGACGTAAATGTGACATGGGAATTTTTGAATTTGTTATAGTTGTTGAAATATTTTTGGAATTTTGAAAAAAGTTTGTATTTTTGATTTTGTAAGAATTTTTGGAATATTTTTAGAATTTTGAAAAATTTTAAATTTTTGATTTTATTATAATTTTTGTAATTTTGAAAAAAGTTTCAATTTTTGATATTGTTATAATTTTTGCAATATTTTTAGAGTTTTGGAAAAAGTTTGAATTTTTGAACTTTTGAATTTTTAAGAATTTTTGCAATATTATTAGAATTTAGAAAAAGCTTAAAAATTTGATTTTGTTCTAATTTTTGGAATATTTTTGGAATTTTGAAAAAAGTTTCAATATTTGATTTTGTTATAATTTTTACAATATTTTCAGAATTTTTGAAAAAAGTTTTAATCTTTGATTTTGTAATAATTTTTGGAATATTTTTAGAAGTTTGAAAAAAGTTTGATTTTATTTAATTTTTAAAATATTTTTGGAATTTTGAAAGAAAGATGAATTTGTGATTTTGTAAAATTTTCTCGAAACGCTAAATATTTAGTTCATTCTTATAGGTGCTTTAAACGAATAAGAAAATAAATTCGATGGATTTTACCGCTATAATAACCGATAATAAAAAAAGTTCTTTTTTGTTTTTTGTAACCCCGATAGGGTACACTAAAAGAATAATTGATAAATATCCACCTGCACGCCATCATAGTGGGATTTTTTGTGCAATAAGTAATTTTTTCGACACATAAAATTTAAAAATGTAATGATGCAGTTTTGTAGAAAATTGATTCAGTATGAAGAATCCATAAATTGTATCCCAAAAAAACGTTTATTTGTCTTTGAAATAATGAAGTAAAGTCACATGTAAATTTTGGTCCAAATTATTGAAAACTGTTTACGCACTTCTATAGTGTTTGTACGTAACATAACTTTATTGCTCTAATTTAAATAGTGATTATTTTCAAATATAGCCTTTTCTGCGTATTTAAAAAAAAATTTATAAAGATCGCTCATATGGTTTAAAAGATATGATAGAATAAAATTTGTTCTATAATATGCCGTGATTGCAAACTTCCTTGGAAGAAAAAAAAGGTTGCTCGGTCGTGCTAGGTGCTCCCGATATAATAAAATTAAAAAAAAAAAAGTTTAAATAATTAATAATCTTTTATAAAATCATAAAATTTATAAAATCATAAAATCGTGAAATTTTAGGTTCTATGGGCGGTGGGTAGTGGGCGTGGCCAATTTTGATGAAACTTTATTTTATTCTTAATTGAGGTAATAAAAGGCTCTGTGCTAAATTTCAAAACCTTTGGGCCAAAAATAAATTTGGATGAAACTTTATATTTTTCTTAATTGAGCTAAGCAAAGGCTCAGAGCAAAATTTCAACATTTTACGAGCACTCCTTATATTTTTTGTTAAACATTGTATGAACAAATCCCACTGTGCGCTCCAGCACCGAATTAGATTCCATATTGTCGATTATGCAATGAACTAAATATTTAACGTTGCTTCAATGTCACTTGTGCTGGATTCTATGCCAGGCTCTTCTTATTGAGTAAACCTATTTTTAGAAAAAAAAAGTTTTTGAAATCCATCCAGCGGTTTTCTAGATTTCGAAGAAGATTGTTTATGAACTACTTAAAGTGTTATATCAAATAACTTTGATAGTTTGCTGAATCCTATACGACTTAGACACTTTAAAAACTTTTTTAATTTTTTCCAAATATTTTCGGTTTCTATGAAACCTTCCTCAGGGAAATATTTATTTCTATTGAAATAAATATTTCCCTGAGGAAGGTTTCATAGAAACCGAAAATATTTGGAAAAAATTAAAAAAGTTTTTTAAAGTGGCTAAGTCGTATACGATTCAGCAAAGTTATTTAGATTTCGTAGGTTGTGACGGCCGGCCGGCCGTCAGACAGACATACATTTTTCTTTTTAGAATCAGTACGTCCTAAAACGTTGAGAAATGCCAAAAAAAGTGGGGGTAAGAATTTCACTTTTAGCTCATGAATACTTACATACATACGTAGGTCTTTCAGGCCGAAGTAATTCTGTAACTGTTGAAAGTGCTTTTTTGCATTTTTCTAGCAAATGTTTTCCATTCGTAGTTAAAACAATCTGCAGTTCTCAGCTTATTTTCTTACCCAATATCTGGGTTGTCTGTGGCACTTTTAGTAGATTCATGTATTTGGGAACGACTTCGTTGTCATTATTTTAAAAACTTAGAGTTCGGAATGATAGAAAAATTAATAAGTTTACTATAAAAAATACAATGATGTCTCAAGTAAGAATTTAAGAATGGATAAAACCAACATTCATAACACAGTTTTGAGAAGTGGCATTTGAAAGAGCTTTTAATTTAAGTAACATCGCAATTTTTTGTATAATTTTGCACAGTTCGTAAATTAATAGCAAAAAGGGCAATTTCATGTAGCTTACAGCTAGTCAACAAGTTTGGTATAATTAAAAAAAAATTCAAATATCTATGGCAGTGACTGAAGTACTTTATTTAACAGCATTATTTTAAATTAACTTTTTCAAAAATAAGGACAAAAAAAATGCAGAAATACATATAAACAGATTTGATTTTTTTTACAATCCTCAATCTTTCTTTTACATTTTTCAAAGGTTTTCAACTATGGCTGACTATGGTGTTTTAGAATTTGGAATTTATTATGTGTAAAATGCAGTAAACAATCAAAAACGCAAGTGAATTGATAATCGCAAAATGGCCGATATGACCGATTACCGATTAATCGGTGCAACCCTAATGCTTATAACGCATTTTTTATGTAACTTTAAAGTCTGCAATTTTATTTCAGCAAGCTATTAAAATTATAGTAACAATATAAAAAATATTCTCTGTTTGAAATGCCATTTTCAGACCATAAATCAAAAGAAATTGTGCACGTATTCGTAAAAAAAATTTCTTTTTATTGAAACCGAAAAAACTTCATTTTTCATATTTTCATTTCGAACCAAAAAACTCATTTTTCATTATGTGATTTTCACTGAAAAGCTAAAGTGTCATTTTTTTTTGCTTTTGATTCTTAATCAACCATAAAACTATCAAAAACAATAATTTTTTTTTAGAAAATCAAAACGTCAATGAGCCAATGAAAAATATCGTTTTCAGGTCAAACTGGACCGACCTGAACCATTGATAATAATTTTTGTAAATCGTTTTTTAACAGTCTCCATCTTTTGTTTTCGATGCACTTTTTTACAATTACCATTTACAATGTATAGAGAGACGCAAACATGTAATTGAAATCAAAGAACGGTTGTGATAAATTTATGATGATAATCGCAATATAATATGTTATAAAATCCTCAACAAAATGCAAAATGTAATCGTAATTAAATTTTATTGAGCTAAATTTTTTTTTTATTAAGTTGCTTAGTTAACAACTATTACAAATCATAAAAATTAAATCTTTATTATAATAATTTGAATAAATTATTTGAGCTTCGGTTTTCAATTTAAAAAAAACAAAATGTGAAAACTTTGATTGAGAAATTTGTTATTTCTGCATAAATGTGTATACATACAAATAACGAATGTACGGTGTAAGTGGAACAGCTAAATTGTAAATTCGCTATTTTATTAATGTTTTGAAATTGTAAACTTGGGTTGTTACTAAAAGTTTGGTCTACCTACATTGTTGTTCATTTCGGTGGTGTATAGTGAGCGTAGCTAACGACATATTGTTTGTTCTATTCTATAGTTATTTTATTTAACTTTTGGAAACATATTTATTTAGTGATGCTGCCGATTCAATTGCCGGACTGTAGTTAAAACTAATGTACGTTTGTTAAACAGGGTTGAGAAGCGGAGACCAAATTTTCACTACGCAGTAACTAATCTAATATATGTACTTTCGTCATCTTTAAAAGTGGGTAAATTTTATATTGTTCTTTTCTTGATTGTTTTATTATTTTCTGGTAAGAGTTGAATTGGTGATCCGGGTACAACAGCTGCGGTAAATAATTTTGAAGGTTCTTGAGAATAAAGTTAGCTAAGTTTCAGCCATAAGTAAATTACAAAAATATTATACAAAAACAAAATGTTCATTGAGCAGCAAATAAAAACAACGACATTTATCGTCACAAAAAGGCCTGACACACGTTGATATCTTTAGTTTATTATCGGTTAAACAAAATATTATTAACTGGCAAATATTATTTGCTTATTAATAAACTACCCGAGCAGAAATTTGTCAGGGCTCAAGTAAGGTCCTGATCAGGTTTGCCCTACTCCGGATCAGGCATTGGTAGGGCAGCCTGATTGGGCCCTGCTAATAAGTGTAACGCTTTAGTCCTATCAGGTCCTGATTGGGATTACCGGATCAGACCCTGATTGGGATAATCGGATCCGGCCCTGATTGGGATATCCGGATCAGACCCTGATATATATTTATATATTATATACATAAATTAATCAAATTAAAATAAAAAAATTACAATGGAAAAAATTAAAACATGCATACCACCTTAATCACTATTATTATAGTCTCTCAGCCGAGAAGCGATAACTAAAACATACATGAAACGATTTTAACTATATACATATTTCTAAAATGGATAATACTCTAGTGAATTTTAACCAATTTAAATTTCAGCTAGGGGTCAAATACGAAAAACCTGATCAGGTCCGGATATATTCAAATAAGGTTAACCCTAAAAGGGTATTCTAAATCAGGCCCGGAACAGGCCCACATCAGATTGCCCTAATAGGGATTGCCCTTGTAGAACTGATCAGGCCCTGATCACGCCCTGACTGTATTCAGGTTTTCCCTAACTATTTTCTGCTCGGGTATTGACAAAATTTGATTTTTTTTTGTCTCCCTGACTAAAACCTAACGGATCGGATTTTGACCTGCTGAACACGAATATCATATGAATTTTTTTAGATTAGCTCTTTATGAGATTCACGAAAACCTAATGTTTTCGGTAAAAAAAAGGTTATTCCGGTTTTCGGATCGCATAATTTACAAAACAAACAAATTCAATGTATTAATGAAAGAAGTGCATAGTAAAGAATTAAAGATGCTAACAAGCATTTTGAGCTATTTTTTGTAAAAATTCATAAAGGATTCTGGAAGTTACATTCGAAAAAAGTTGAAAAAAATTTACTTTTTTTAAAATTTTTCCATCTTTAATGCCTTAAATTTTGGTTTGACAATGATTGTAATTTTTTTTAATTACTTGGAGCCTGTGGTAAATAAAAAAACACGGATATTGGTGCAGGTTGCACCAAGTTATTCAGGTATTCCCATAAAAAGACAAAACTAAAAATTTGGAAAAAAAATTCTTTTACTAAGAATAATTTAAATACATAACTGCAACATAATTGAATTATATATAAGTTGTTATATAGATTTTCGAATAAAAACTGCGAACTATTTACCTACTAGTTTCCTTATTTCAACCGCTTTTATGTATTTTTTCTTTTCTTTTTGTACCGTGAATAATATTTTACAAGTTCAATTCTCAAACATCAGTTAAGAACTCTTTTAAAATAGTGAAGTGTAAAGGTAACTTTATTTAAATGGCGTTTCAAGAAATTTTAAGTGTAAAAACGTCCAAATTCATTTTGTTTTATTCGTGGAATTTGCATAACACATAAAATAAAATGTAAAATTAAATGAAGATAAATAGTGGGTACCGAAAAGTAGTTATGTCAACTTCCACTTAACACATTCATGATGGTACAATAAAGAAAATGTTATAAATCAATTATGTTGCAGAATTGAAATTATTCTTGGCAAAAATGTTTTTTTCCAAATCTTGAGTTTTATTGTTTTTGGGAAAACCTGAATAACTTGTGCCACATGCACCAACATTCGTGTTTTTTAACTTAAAAGAAAGAATTTACCACAGGCTCCAAGAAATTCAAAAACATTACAATCATTGTTTGTTCAAAATTTATGGCGTTGAATATGGAAAAATTTTAAAAACACGTAAATTTTTGATTTTTTTTTAACTTTTTTCGAATGTAACTTCCAGAATCCTTAATGAATTTTTACAAAAATACATAGCTCAAAATGTTTGTAGCACGTTTACTATGCACTTCTTTCATTAATATATTAAATTTGTTAGTTTTGTAAACTATGCGATCCAAAAACCGGAATAACCTTTTTTGAATTCTCTGCCATCTGGATAAGTATGACTTCGAAATTATGATTGGAATATATCCTGAAGACGTTCTAAGTATAAATTGTGCTACTGTTAGCACTTCATAACGTTGAAAGCGTCGCCATATCTTTAAAAGTACGTTCTGTATGTATCAGTAAATGAGTTTTTACCGATTTAACAGCAGATTTCCATAACCCGCATAAGTGTGGTGAGGCTTGTGGAATAAAGTGCCATTCCATTCCGTTTCTACTGAGAAATTCTGAAACGACATAGTTATTATTGATGTTTGTATTAGTCTAAGTGTATCATTTAAGATTATCTTTGCTCCAATGAAATTCGACACATTGTCTTTATATATATTTTATGGAAAACCTGAATGGATGCATTGGTGTTACACTTAATTAATTGAGTGCTAGTTCGATGTGCGTATTTTACGCATACGTATTTTATTAGGCTTCTGATGTCTTCACTTAAATTAGCTTTATGTGCCCATAGAATGCATTTAATTTTTGCCTTTTCTATCTCCTTTGCCGTCAACTAATCGTTACGCCTGTTAGATCAATCTTTGGTTCTTAAATTCATAGTATACGGCTAAACATACGCAGCAATTCTAAATATTTTGCTAAGGTTAGATCTCTTGTTAAATAAAGCGTATTTAACCAGCTCTCTTCAATGGTGGCTGGTGCTTTGCTCTTGTAAGTTCTGAACTAGTGTTTTGTTCGATTGATATATGGAGTGCATTACTGCCAGACCTACCAGCTGTCTTCAGATTGCTTAAACTACTTGGGGCCCTCCTATCACTGCTAAAAAGTTAACAATGTCCGTGGCGATAATGTTCTGAAAAATTTTTTCATCAACATTATCATGAGCTAGTTGCTTAAGGGTACGAATTGCTAAAAATGTAAAACATGCTCGACTAAATATTGCTCTTGTTAATTTAATGTCGTTGATCAGAGTCCACCCGCCAAAATATTCGCTGATAGTCTGTGTCCTCTGGAGTAACGACACCTGACGACATATTCTCTCTATGTCGCAAGTTAAGGCAATTCGATTGCACCTAAACCGTATCAGTGTGCTCCATGTTTACTTAATAGTCGGGCCGAATATTAAAATACTGTTTAGTGAAACTGCGCTTGTCCTTTTACTGGACTCATCAAATACAATTCGCACTTTTGTTGTATCACTGGTCTCTCTAGTTACCGCATGAAGAAGTAAGTAAAATGTGTTGAGTTCTGGATTTGTGATTTCAACCATGTGACCCATTTGTTGATATTCACGCATTTCCTCATGTATCGCTGCCTCAATATGACGTCATTTGCTAGTTTATGTTCTAACGTGAGGAATCGTTGGGTCGCGACATCAACTGAATTTTTCAGCTTGGATGCTGACTCATTAAATGGGAGTCTTACCGTATATCTTCCATCTTTTTGTCTTGAGTGAGTGGTATTGTAGCATGCCTCCCAATTTTATTTATTATAGGGCCATCCTTTATCTCCCAAAATTGCCGAAGAGTTGTATCACTTTATGCGTTCAACTGAATGCTACACGTCATGTAAGTTGACGTTTCTTTATCCATGATAGTTCATTTTCCATGCACAATACTTCATTTTGACATTTTTATTTGTGTGCTTAAAGCTTTGTTCTGCCTTTTGAAATTACGGAACTTGCTGTAATACCATTTATATTTATGTTAGCTTTATGGCGTTCTAATCCAAGTTGATAGACACACCTCTCGCTCACTAATAATGATTGTGTAGAATAGCATAAATTTCTTCGTCCGGGGTTACTCCTGGTTTTAACATGACATTGCAGTTGGTAATATTTTGCTCAGTTATTGAAGGTTGTTTCTCTGAAGCTGTTTCTTGGTCACTTGCAGGGTTGGTCCTAGGTGTAGTGCTAAATGATGCCGACGTTTACACAATTTGCAGTTGCATCGCAATCTACAGACTGTAGATTGATGTGTGGAATTGAAGCACAATTTTTTATGGACAATAAAATGTTTACGTTCAGCAATTGGCAATGCGAGACATTTTTCACATCTTCCCAAAAAGGGTTCATTTAAACAAACATAACGGACAGTTATAGTTGCTAAATACCGTCATAAATGCGGTAACCCTTTTGGAAAAACTAAGTTTTGATATTTTCATTGAACTAAGGCTTTCCAAGCACATCGCTTCTCTTATTCAAAAATTTGAATAGTTGATTTAAAGTTGGGAAATCTATTTCCGCTGTTTTCTGAGCCCATGCTTCCTTGGACTCATTATCCAATTTATTCGCTTTAATATAACTGGTACGTTAAGACGAAGCAAACGTATACGTAAACAAGAAATCTCATTTAGAAATGACTTTGGTTTAAAATGAGATCCCCCATAATTGCGTTCGTTGGCGTCAAGCTGTTCTTCAAGCATTTTGACCCATTTGAATAATTTTTGTTTTGTTTGTTTGGTCGGAGTAGTCATTTTCAATCTTCTCAACTAATTCTGCATTTGACTCATTGAATTGACCCTTGACGGTTTTTTTTCTAGGTTTGAAATTCTCCCTACTAATCAAGTAAAAGTGGTAAAGTTGCCTTTACTTCGCTAACCTGAGTGGCAGTCGTAAAACCGGTTACTAGAACTCGCATATATTCGAATGATTTCACAAAACATTTGATAGCTCTAGCTTTTTTTCGCAACTTGGTTAAATTTGTGATATTAAACTAAATAAATAAATTAATCACTGTACTATCTTCACCCGAAGACAAATTCTGTTTATATAGTTTTATATCATACACAGCATAAATCTTTTGTTTAAATCTCACAGTATAAATCTAATTTCTTATTTAGCGAAAATTTCTACTCATTGTTTATTAAGACTATTAGTTATGCGGCAATAATCCGGGTCGAAGGACCATGTGTAGTTCTTGATTGTTGTATTATATTCTGGTTAGAGTTGAATTGGTGACCCGGGAACAATTGCGGTGGTAAATAATTTTGAAGGTTTTTGAGAGCTAATCCAGCCACTTGTACAGGTTGTTTATTTTAATGTTAGTTGAAAAGGGTTATCCAGGTACAAAATGGCGATGGCGATTTACAATTTACAAAATAATTTTTACAGCTTTATTTCGCTAAGTTTCAGCCACAAGCAAACTACAAAAATATTATACAAAAAGAAAATGTTCAATGAGAAGCATCAAATAAAAACAGTGACACCTATCGTCGCAAAAAGGCCTGACACATGTTGACATCTTTAACATCTAAACAAAATATTATTAACTGGTAATATTTACTTATTAATAATTACTCGATTATACATGTCAACAAATGTCAAATTAATTTCGAGGGTGATGAGTATAAACAAATGTTAGATGATTCATGATTCTTGATAAAACATGATTCCTTGAAAATTTTCCTGGACGCTGCTTATCACGGATAATCTTTCAAAACTTGTCTATGGAAAATTGAACTAATGTCATCGAAGTCCAGGTCACCTTCCTTAACCATTTATGAAGAAATGGGTTTCATTATATGGGTCTGTATCCAGTTCGCAGATAAACGTCCACGCTCGATTGGGTGAAGCAGACCGTCGGCTTCAAATTCATATCAAACACACTCCTCGTTCAGAATTTTCTCTGAGACCGAAGGTTTCATGTTTGCTGTTCAGGTTGCTGTACCAAACTATGCTATTTATATTTACCAAATACAAAATATACGTACTAAAAGTTCTAACAGTATTAGATTCAGGTACATGCAAAATATATCACAATTACCCAGAATCAATAACGTCACACATCGAAACATGCAAAATACACCGACCTGACAAACATTAAGACACTTGATCTGCACCCAAATATATACAAACCGATACAACACATGTCACATAGTTTCAAAATCCCTGACTAACACTAATATCATTTTCACTACAAAATAAAAAAAAAATAATCCCACCGACTCTTGATGGAATCGCGAATCATTAAAACATGAGAACTAAACTATTGGATATCCAAGTGAATCTCACACCACTAATGTTAGAACAAATACAAAGATACTCTAAGATTACAACAAATACAACACAAATCGAAAGGATCGAAAAGTCATTAGCTGTGTCACCGTGTTGATGGTCCCAACGGATCTAGCACCAGCCTTAGCATCACAATCATAATTTGACACAAGTCCGACTGAATGGTTGTGCACAATATAGACAAAGCCCGAGAAGACTCAACATAATAATAAATCAAAAAATAAATCGAAATCTGTAATATCGAAAATTAAAATAATTATGGAATGAAAAATAAAAGTAGAAATGGTAAGAGGCAGGATAAACCACTAGTTATTGATAAGCTAAAAACTAAGACTTTGATACAACAAGGAATTTTGTTTAAATATTTCCACACCAATTCGATTCATTTTTAAAAAACGAGTTCATGCCTCGCCTCGCTTGCATCGTAAACTTTTGCTCGAGAAGAATTACTTCATTAATCACATAGTTTCGCGCAATAAATGTGGAGGAATAAATTTTTTTTAATTTTATGTTTTTCAATTATTGAATATTTTAGCATTAATTTCTAATCAAAAAATTTTATGTTATAATTTTTCACTAAACATCAAATCAATTCTTTCATTTTGTGCTTTCAAATGTTAATAGTTTTGTTGTAGCTTTTGAACTTTTTTTTGTAAATTGTTAAAAATCTACTCAAACATTGATAAACCTGATTGATTTTGATCTGGAAAATAGATTACTTAAGAAAATAGAAAATAAGCTACTCAAAATTCAAGTTAAAGAAAAGTGGGTAAAACCAAAAGATATTCAAACTTTCAATAGAACATTCATCCTAGCTTGAAAGATGTGCCAGATGAAGGTTTTTATTGTCCACTGAAATATTTTCTGGTGGTGGTGTTTTATTTGAAGAAAATGTTTCTAAAATATTTCCTGTTGGTTTTAAAGGTTTTTCGAGGTCATAGAAAAATTCTAGTTTTTGTAATGCTAAAATATAACTTTTCTTAATACCAACTTCTTATTTTTTAAATTCGTGTCTAACTGCATTTAATAGTTTTATTCTTATCTTAACGTGACTATAAACAACTGGCATTAGAAAAAATAATATTTTGATAAAATTTAAACTTATAACTATTTTATTCTATCCTTGAACACCATCCCATTTCTATCCTTGTGAAGGTTATGCTAAAAAATTCAACGATAACAACTTCGTTATTTAGTTTTTAAATCGAAAGTAAGATTAACAGTTAATTTCCTTATATAAATGTAGTCTTATATAAATGTAAAATACCATATGTACTGACAAAGATCTGTTTTCATTGTTGTATTAAAATGTATCCTGATGTGTGATTATAATTATATGTATGACACAATCAACTTACCAATAATAAGATTAAGGTTTTGTCACGCGGTATTTGAAAAATGCTTTTTTATTTTATTCAATACGAAATCTTTCAATAATAAAAAATATAAAAGAATTTTTTCCTTTATGTTTTTGGGGTGGCTTTTGAGTAGAATGTGTATTCTTCATTCTGAGTGAACAAGTTGGAAAAAAGTATTGTTACTTGCATGCATTCTTTAAAAAAGAATATAAAATTATTTGTTTTGTTAAAAAGAACTTGTCGTGTCTTTTTCCATTGTTTCTATTTAAATTTCAAGTTATTGTTCGTTTTTCTTTGTAGAAATATTACCTTAGCACCTAACCACTTCATTGAAATCAGTATATCCTAATCACTTTATTGAAGAAAGTTGTTTTGTTATACTAATTTTGAAAGGTTAAACAGTGTCAAACTATTTATCGAAAATGATGAATATCCGGAACAGTAACTTTGAAGCTGGGTATTAACATGCGAACTGTGAACGGTGGATGGTCTTTTTAACCAATCAGAAATGAGATATTTTATATTCATCGCACGTCCGCAGACGAAAGTCCGAGAGATGTAGGTTAGCACTGCTTATAAACAAAAGTCAATCATGATGATCAGGGAAAGTTGATTGTCTTATTCCAACTATGATTGGCAGCATAAGCCAGTTCATATATTTCATGATATAAGTTTATTTAAAAAAAAAAATTTTCACATTTTGGAAAATAAGTCGAAAACTGTGCTTAAAAATTACAAGAAAAATTATTTTGGACTAGAAAAATTCACCTTTCATATGACAGGACATGACATGAGTGGGGGGACTCGGCAAGGTCAAAAATATTTTTTTTTTCAAAATTTCCACTCTTAATTCCCTCAAAACAAAATTTTAAATGAGCCAACCGCTATAGTTTTCATTCGCTCTTTACAATATTTACTATAGCCGTGATTTCTTTTATCCAGCTAATGGCATATCCCTTGATCATATGTTCCTTAGTGATTAAAGTCCACACCTAGAGTTATATGAAAGTTCGATTCTTCGAGCAATCAATAACATGCTATCATCAAGAAATACTCAGAAACTAAGATTTAGGATGCTTCTGTTGACTGAATAGAGTTTATCCGCCATTACTCTTAGATATTATCTTGGAGGGTATATATCTCACTGCTATTGCCAGTAGTATGTGATATCTCACGTTAACTCGTATATCAATAGCAGGAACTGGAAAACACAGTCTCATCACCACACCCGTAGGGCGTAAATCAAAAATTAAAAAAAAATAAAATAAATAAAAAAATAAATAATTAAAAAAAATAATAATAATTTATTTAGAAATAAATAATTTTTCTCAAAATTTTAAAATTTGTTTCTAATTTTAAATTGGAACATTGTAGTGTAGAACCGAGCAGTGTTGATTATTTGCTTTGACTAATGTGGTAAGAAAATTCGACAATCGGTGGCAATTTTTCCTATTTTAATTTCCTATTTGTAGCATCATACACTTTACTTGAAATTGAAATTGTGTATATACACATACTTAATTATCTACAACTTTTTAGACAAAATATTTAATTTTATTAGAAAATATTACAAAGCATGAAATGAAAACTTATTAAAAATTTAGGAAACTTTTTTTATCGCAACACAAGAATGAATCAAATGTGTTAACTTCACACAAACTGTCAACTTATTTCGCCTAGACGTTACTTACCATATTGCAAATCCTTATTAAAGCTTTGTTCGCCACAACACCCCCTTCCTAGTGCCATTGAATATCGGACGGTATAAATTGGTAAGAAAGAAGGAGAGGTTTTAGTGTGACAGAGTGCTAAGAAAGCAAGCAAGAAAGCAAATCAAGGGCATTGTTACATGGTTCAAGCAAAGTAATATAGCAAGTAATGAATTAAGAAAAGCAATGGATATAAAAACAAAATTAAATCAAGAAGTTTCGATAAGATAAAACAGTCCTTACTATATGATTGGGAGGTTTTTAGAGTTACGGGGTGTCGTCAATGATATAACTATATTCGGCGTAAAATGGGACCACATATGCTTAAATGCGTCAGAACTGGCAATTCTATCTTCTGTATTACAAGCTTTACGATCGAAGCTGTTGCCAAAGAAATGTTTGGTGATAAGTATTGCACTGGCAGCAAGTTCCATTAGTTCACTGTCTAGTTTTAAAAATTCAACGTCCACAACTGTAGAAAACTCGCTCGCCAAAGAATTGAAATCGCTTGTAATTAATGAAATTGGAAAACGAGTGGGTGCTATAGAAAAAGTGAATCCACTCGCTAAAGCTACTGTATTGGATCCGAGGTTTAAACGGACAAACTTGTTTGCTTTACAGCAGTCGCTAAAATTAAAAACTTTGTGAAAAAAACTATACACAAAATATCGAAATGTCGGCATCTGATTCAGATCAATCTGAAAAATAAGAAGACAGCTTTTCCTTATGGGAAGATCATTAATTAATAAACAAGAGATATACAATCTGAGGATGCAATTTCTGTTAAATTATCTACTTACTTGCGTAGTACAGTTAGAAGAAGACTCAAAGAAAATCCTTTGAAAATCTGGCATGATCTAAGAATTCAGTTTGAAAAGAATTGGACTTTTATAAAAATATACTGAATCCTTACCAAGGGAATCTCTTATTTTATCACGAAATATATATAACAAAAATTAATTAAATACTAAATACAACAAAGACTAAATAATTTAATACAAAAAAAAGAACTAAAACACAAAAATTATATAAATCAAATCAAAAGGCTTACACTAATTAGTTTTCTTCTTCCAAAACCAGTCCGAACAAATGTTGATTGTAGGCTGACACAAATTACATTCCAAATATCACTTATTCAAAAATCTGGAGCGTTAACCATAGATGCTTTGCAGAATGCAATACACTATGTTAATCACACCAAAGATGAACAAAATCAAAAGATGAACCAGCATGACAATCATACATATAATAATCATTTGTATCAAATAATATCTTGATGCCCCAATAAAAACTGTGATGTCATTCGGTTTACTGTTGTGTTTTATAATGTTAAAAATTCCTCAAACATTAATTTTATGTGAAGAACTTTAGATGAGTTATTTTCACCTTTTTGAACAAAATATTCCAATTCAATTACGTTCGTTGCATTATTCTCAGCCACCATCGATTTAATTCTTTTCTGTAACCGGAATGTTAAAACAACGGTTTCGTTATCTTCGAATCCATTTTCTAATACAAACACGCTCATATTCAAAAATATAAAAATATGTTATTCCAAAAAAACTAAAATGTTGAAATTGGTTTGGATTATTTGTTTAAATTTAAAAATTGTTGCTAGATAAACTTCTTAACACGCAAAACATAACAAAAAAGCAACAAAAACTTAACACTTGTTAAAATAAAAACACCAATTTCAAAAATAAATTAATTTAACAAGTTTAATAACAATCATTTTAAAGAATATACAGTAAAATGCCACAATAACACTGCTCTATTCGATTTTAAATTTACATAATGACCTGACCAAACAAAAATGGACCAGTATAAATAGTAAGGCTCTTAAGTATTTTGTTTCTTTTCTCTTGTTTCTTTCTCGCTTAAAAATTATACATTTAAATTTTTATATATCATACGATCGAACAACTTTTCTAAAACTCAATAAATTTGAACAGCTATATTAAATCTACATATAATACTATGAATAAGCCTACATAGCAAAAAAAACTCTATGCAGACACAAACAAGTATTATTAATTAGTATTGAGTGCAATTAACTAAAAAAATGTTAAAATATTATTGATATATATATGAACGCGTTTGTCTGTTTCATTTTCAGGCCGGAATTGAAATAAATTGGCAAATTATTAGCGAATTTCTTTATATATGAATATTCTTACTTTTAGAAAAATATTCGAAATCGTCAGTCGTTACAAGTCCTACAGTTGGCAGATCTCAACTTGCTTACTCAGCTAATTGATAAACCAGCTCGCATAGTTGAGGTTGGTCAAAAAGTCGCCAGTCCGTATTCATATAATGCCATAAAGCTCGTGGATGTGGAGTATTATCTATTGCATATGACTTTGTTTTGAATTCTGCACTTACCAAGTGATCAGATGAGTCAATAGGCGGATCGACCATCATTCTATATTTATCGGGGTGAGTAGAAAGGAATAAATCCAAAAGATGGGGTATGTGACCGCTAATGTCAGTCACATACCCCATCCGAACTGGCGTGATATAAACGACGTTTTGAGCAATCTCAACTGCGCTAGTTTATCCGCAGATGAAAAAGTAGATGCAATTGCGCTGAGAAAGCATCCGCCATTTGATCGCCTATGGAATGTTTCATTCCATCATCAATTAAAAAAGTCGGACAAGTGCGAATATAATTCGCTCGTCGACTGTTTCGTGTATATATTATTCTACGAGAATAGTTCTTCTCCTAAACACAATTTTAGAAATAAGCCAAAAACGGTGCTTTCGAAAATTACAAAAAATTGTTTTGCACTACAAAAAAAATCACCTTTCATATGACACCCCACTTGCCATGATCAAAAATAATTTTTCCCGAAATTTTTACTCTTAACCCCCTCCATTGAACATTTGAAATTATAACAACCAAAACAAAAACACTTTTTGTTTTATGCAAAATTCCTACAACCATGAATTTTTTTAATTTTTTTCTTTTGTAATGTTCAAAGTTAAGGGAGGGGGGGACAGAAAAAACAGTCGTTTTTGGCAGTCAAAAATTCATTGAATTTTTTTTGAAATACTAAACCTACTATTACTAAACCAAACTCGATTCCTAAAAAAAACTTTTGTTTAACTATCTCCTTATCAATGTCCATAAAATATAGATAAAAACAAATATTTGAAATTTTTTTGTTGTTAGCAGGCATGGGAAAACACATATAATAACTGTAGAAAATTCAAGTTGATAGCACTTATATACTACGTTTCGGCGCTAATCCGCATCGTTTCCATGACAATATAAAAATTCTTGGAGTTAGCAAAAATTGTGTATTAAAATACATTAAGTGATGACATTAAATGAAAAATACAGAAAGAGATTTGGTTACGACGGAAAAATTGGATATTTTATTAATGTTTTTTATTATTAATGTACTAGTTTTTTTCTTGAATAATTTCAATTAAAATTTTATTTTCCTCTTCACTCCAGAACACTCGCGACGCCATTTTTACTCTTTTGTTTTGTGTTTGTTTTTTGTTAACGTTCTCTAATCGCGCTACTTTCGTTGAGTTAAGGTGAGTTAAGAAATTTAACGAAAATTCCGTTTCCATGACGAGATAATCCCGGTTAACTCGGTCATGGAAACATAGTAATAGTTTCTGAGTTAATCCATTATGTAGAAATTCGGACGGATGAAGTCTCACCAATAGGGTATCGTTTTTACTTTTTTAAAGTACGAAGCCCTAAGACCGATGATCGCAAACACCTCATGGTTTAACGAAATCTGCCGGTCAGCAATTGACTCCAATCATAGAGCTTTCGCACATTTTTAACAAACACCTACGTAGAAATGCTAAAAATGCAAAAAGCTAATCTTTTAGCTTCTCATTTTCCAGACGTCTTGTAACGACGGACTATTTCCAATTTTTACTCTGAAAATAATAGTTTTCAAATTCAATAATAATTTTATTAATTTTTTCCAATTGCACTAAACATAGACGTTTATGTATACCACTGTTTTTTTATGATTTAAATAAATTCCAGTAAATTAAAAAATACAAGTTTTGATAAATGATAGAAAATGAAACAGAAGATCGAGGATAATATGCTATATAAAAGATCAAATTGTTTGGATCAAGTCAATTAGTATAATTTTTAAAGTTAGTAGATAAATTTCAATCAGAAAGATAAGTTGCATTATGCAAATTTTCAAATCAATAAAGAAATGTGTAACTTGTGACCAAGTAGTGATATTATAATTTTAAATTACCTTAAATGTGTATCTAAAGATTGAAATTTTTACAAGTGCAAGTAAATTATACATTTGTATTGCAAATTTTTATTGAATTTATTATTATTTTTTGTGCTGTTCTTACTCTTAATAGAAAATGATTGAAGAAACAATTTGTTTTTGGCATTGCTGGTTTGCGTAAGGAAACTAAACATTCTTTAAGTTTGAAAAGTTATGTTTCACTTGTCATGAATTAAAATATTTTTGCTACAAAACAATATGAGTGAAATCACTAAGTACATGAGTTGTGGTTCAAATAACACAAAATGCTGATAAATAATCCAGGTGCATCGACTAAATTTCAAGAATTGGTCTCAATTTATGAAGTTATATCTGGAAATTGTTAACATTACGATCGATATGATTGTTTAATTCTGGTCATAGGTAAACTTAGTTTTCATGTTGGAAATGAACAACAACAGCATGATACAAAAATTGTTAATATGGTGCTAAAACTATTAGAGATCTATTTTTTTCTGTGAAGAATCATACAGTAGAACAACATTCAGCAACAGCAATTAATGTAAGCTATTTTAATTTCATTTGTATAAGTTTTTGTTAATTTATTTTTGTGCCGTAAATGATTTTTCTGTTAGCTAATTACTATAGCTTCTTTATATTCAATCTGTGATATGGTAAGAGATTTCCGAGTGTAAATTCAGTTTGTGTTAGATTCAGTGTTCCGGTGTAATGTAAAAATATAATTACGTATAAAGGTCCAAATCAGTTCAGTCTCACAATTGCCAACTTCAAATCAGCTGCCGCCTATCTTTCCAATAGGTAAATACATACTCTATGAAACAGGTCTATTTTCGCACACGAAATGCATCAAATGTTCTTAAAGAGTTAAGTATAAACAAGTCAGCGGGTGCAGGCGGTATACTAGCCATCGTACTTAGAAACTGGCATCACTCTTTAGCTAAACCATTCCACCTTTCTATGACAACTTGCACTTTTCCATCATCTTGAAAAACCGTCATTGTCCACCAATCCCAAAAAAAGGAAATAAAACCAATATATTTCGAAGAGGAAGATCTGCTAGTGATTTATTGGTATATGTGACTGACTTATGGAATGGTAATATTGTTAATAAAGGTGAAACGCAAATATTCGTTTTAAATATTTCTAAAGCCTTTGATCGTGTTTGGCATAAGTCGCTGCTGGTTAAACTAGTGTCATTGGGTATTGCTAGCTCCTTAGTCTCCTGCATTAAGAGCTTTCTGAAGAACATAAATATTCAGGTAGTGGTCGAAACCTTTGACGCTGGTGTCCCCCAAGGATCCGTTCTTGCTCCCACCCTATTCTTGATTTTCATAAACGATCTTTTACTATCTACTCTTAATCCACTCCATTCGTACGCGGATGATAGTACATCATCCTCTGGGTATAATTTTTACAACCGTGCCCCAACAACTCAATCATAGTCACATGAACTCTTCTTTGTCACAGGACATCAATAATATCCTTAAATAGGAGAAAGCTAAGCGGGTCGAGTTCAGTACATTTAAACTTCAAGCGTAGTTTTACACATATAAGCGCGACAGGCCGGACTTTTCACCAATCATTGAGGTTTACTCAATTAATTACGGCTCACATACTCGGTTTAAAAATAGATTGCAATCTTTCTTGGCAAGACTATATTTACTCAACAGCCAAAAATGCAGCTAAATGTTTAAATTATCTTTAGGTTATCGACTTTACTCCTTCTGAATTCCTGATTATATATAAAGCTAAGAATTTGGAATATAATTTACATGTAGAGGCGGGGGCGACAAAAAACTTATTTAGTCGCATTCGGTAGAATTCAACGTCGGGCATGCAAGTTAATGATGATGCTAATTTAACCAACTTTCTGGATACCCTCGACTATAAACGCAATATTTTAGCCCTCTGTATAGTTTACAAACACTATTATGGTAAATGTTCAGTTGAGAAAAAAGTTCTAATGCCTAAACCATAGTTCTCTCGCACTACTCGTCTAGCAATAAACTCCTATGAGCACTCACAGTACTACACTATACTAAGTAATTACTAGTACTAAGTACTATATGATGTGGCGAATACCGATTGAGAGCTGCATAGTTTTTTGAAGATTTCAATTTCTATTTTATTCCTATGAAAACTTTCCACTTACCATATTTTTAGAATTTTATTTAACATTTAAAATTTTTTAATTTCTTATTACTTAACGCAAAATGATTTTATCAACGATATATATTTGGAATTAAAACAACAAATAAATCATTTGTGTTTAGAAAGAAGAAATTAATGTTATGTTATTTGAAAATTTACTCATAAGTCATAAGTCATAGCACGATTGACAAACTGTGTTAATTATACAAAATCATTTTCTTTTTATTTCTAGATATTATGGAGATAATAATATTCATTCATGGAAGCTAGTATACATTGCAAAAGCAAATATAATGAAATCAATAAGAAGAACTCATCAAAACTATTTCGTTATATCTATTTTAACTATATTTTGCTGTTTTTGTATTATAAAAATAAATGGATATTTAATCTTGGTCAACGAGACAACACAGCCAAATACAATTATATTTAATTCATCTGTACATAAATTAGGATCAGATAGACAATACAAAATCAATACACATAAAACAGCACATTTTGTTCATCATCTGCTTTATGTCGATCATAAAGATGGTTACATAAAATTGAAGAAATTTCTTAAGTGTGATGGGATGTTCTATCCAAATCTTTTCACTTTCTATATTGATTCTACATCAACACGACTACAAAGTATAGATTACTATAGTTTACCATTACGTATATTAATCAGTGGAAAAAATTGTTATGACCGACAACAAAAATTCATTACCGACGATGAAAATAATATTATTATCCGAGAAAGACGTTCAGTTGATTATCTAGATGATTATCGAATTTATGGAGAATATGTAGGAAATCAATTACATTTATATTCTGAAGAATTTCCATGGGTTAATCAAAATAATGTGAATCAAACTGACTATAAAACTTTTCGAGATGGTGATGTATTGTTTGAGACAACTGAAGAAAATCTCCATCGTCAAGAAATTTTAAGTCGAAAACGAAGACATTCGTTTGAAGAAAATATCAATGAAAAAATACATCGACAAATTACCGATGCAAAACAATGGATATCTGAAACATACGCATCTTACGCTATACATAATTCAGATAAATGGAATAAGATTTGTTTGAAGAAATCACAGTTTATGAATTCGTTAACAAGTTTTCTTCCTAAAACAATTCAACAATATTGTCAGACAAGTTTTATTGATGTGAATGATAAACGCTTTGCTATTGAAACTTCTAACAATGATTTAGTAGCGAGTAATGATACTTGTATTTATGAACTAATGTGGAAGGTTATTGTAACGTTTAGAGTAAAATGTCATCGAATGGATATACTCGATGCTGATCATCGATTAAAAATTGTTTATCATCATCAAGAATTTAATGATACGGATATAGCAAAACGAGTTCGAAGGGAGCTACGTAATCAAAGCCCCTTTTTTGAACAAGCCTTATATGTTGCGTCTGTGTTAGAGGAACAACCACTTGGAACAAGTGTAACTACGGTTCGAGCTAGAGACCCTGAAGATTCTCCTGTCGTATATTCAATGGAATCGCTAATGGACTCACGATCACAGTCAATGTTTCAAATTGATGGACGATCGGGATTGATTTCTACGTCTACAACATTGGATCGTGAGTTTATGGATGTCCATTATTTTCGGGTTATTGCAACAGATGACAGTTTTCCACCAAGATCTGGAACGACAACGCTTCAAGTTAATGTATTGGATTGTAATGATCATAGTCCAACGTTTGATGCTGATCAATTCGATGCTAGTATTAGAGAAGGTGCTACTGTTGGAAGTACTGTTATTACTTTAAGAGCAACTGATAAGGATACTGGGAAAAATGCGGAGATTGAATATTCAATTGATAGTGTAGCCGGAGGTGGATTGTCAAGCCCGGAAGAAGATGCAAAAACTTTTCGCATCGATGCAAGGAGCGGTGTTATATCAACAAGAAGTAGTCTTGATAGAGAGACA
The DNA here is from genome assembly GCA_963693315.1 of Diogma glabrata. Classification (NCBI taxonomy): domain Eukaryota; kingdom Metazoa; phylum Arthropoda; class Insecta; order Diptera; family Cylindrotomidae; genus Diogma; species Diogma glabrata. The sequence continues at coordinate 388,755,571 of OY856186.1, forward strand.
ACAGAAGTATATACAATACTTGTTGTTGCTACTGATATGGCAACCCCACAAACTGAGAGAAGATCGTCTACAACAACGGTTGTTGTTAAAGTTTTAGATGATAACGACAACTATCCACAGTTTAGTGAAAGAACTTATACAACCCAGGTGTGTGAAGATCAATGGGGGGATAATAATGTAATAGCTCATATTAAAGCCACTGATGCTGATATAGGAATCAATGCTGCGATAAGATATGCTATCATTGGTGGAAATACTCAATCACAATTCACAATAGATTCAATGAGTGGTGATGTTTCGTTAGTCAAACCATTAGATTATGAAAGTATTCGAAGTTATCGATTGGTGATTAGAGCACAAGATGGCGGTATTCCATCGAGAAGTAATACAACACAATTGTTAGTGAACGTGTTAGATGCGAATGATAATGCTCCGAGATTCTATACATCACAATTTCAAGAAGCTGTATTAGAAAGTGTTCCTGTTGGTTATAGTATAGTGAGAGTTCAAGCATATGATGCGGATGAAGGAAAAAATGCTGAAATTACTTACAAAATTGCAGATCGAGAAGATTCGATTCCTTTATCGGTTGATCCACGAACTGGTTGGATTCTGACAACTCAACCACTTGATCGTGAAGAACAAAGTCGTTATACGTTTCAAGTTGTTGCCACTGATGGTGGTATTCCACCTAGATCAGCGAGTACATCAGTTGTGGTAACAGTTCAAGATGTAAATGATAACGATCCAACTTTTAGTCCGAAGTATTATGAAGCGAATATTGGTGAGGATCAACCACCCGGCACATCAGTTACAACAGTTACAGCTACTGATCCAGATGAAGATCCTCGATTGCATTATGAAATTACATCGGGAAATACGAGAGGACGTTTTTCAATAACATCACAAAATGGTATGGGATTAATAACCATCGCACAACCGTTAGATTATAAACAAGAAAAAAGATTTATGTTGATTGTAACCGCGACTGATTCGGGTGGACGAACTGATAAAGCAACTGTTAATATTAATGTAACCGATGCTAATAATTTTGCACCAGTATTCGAAAATGCTCCGTATACTGCTTCAGTTTTTGAAGATTCTCCTATTGGAACTACAGTTTTGGTAGTTTCAGCGACGGATAGTGATGTTGGAATAAATGCTCAAATTACCTATTCGTTAAATGACGACTCAACAAATGGATTCGGATCTCCTGATGTATTTACAGTTAACCCACAAACCGGTGCAATTATAACAAATGCATTGCTGGATCGAGAATTGGTTAGCGGGTATTTATTAACCGTAACGGCAAAGGATGGTGGGAATCCGTCTCATAGTGATACGACAGATATTGAAATAAGCGTTACTGATGTTAATGATAATGCCCCGACTTTTAAGGTTCCGTTATATCAAGCTTCAATTCCTGAAGATGCGTTGATTGGTACATCAGTTGTTCAGATTGCCGCTACAGATTTAGATATCGGATTAAATGGGAGAATCAAATATCTTCTTAGTGATAAAGATGTTGAAGATGGATCTTTTGTTGTAGATCCAACATCTGGTATAATAAGAACAAATAAAGGAATAGATCGGGAAAGTGTTCCTGTGTACTATCTTAAAGCGATTGCAATCGATAAAGGAACACCTGCATTGAGTAGCACGGTTGAGGTACAGATAAGACTAGAAGATATCAATGATTCTCCTCCAACTTTTGAATCGGATAAAATAACATTGTATGTTGCCGAAAACTCACCAATCGGATCATCGGTCGGAGAAATTGTTGCTCACGATCCTGATGAAGGTGTTAATGCAATTATACACTATTCGATTATTGGTGGTGATGACTCAAATTCATTTTCGTTGGTTACACGTCCAGGATCTGATCGTGCCACACTTTTAACAATGACCGAATTAGATTATGAATCACCACGAAAGCGATTTGAGTTAATTGTACGGGCTGCAAGTCCTCCACTCAGAAATGATGCTTTAGTTGAAATTTTAGTAACGGATGTGAACGATAACGCTCCGATTTTAAAAGATTTTCAAATAATTTTTAATAATTATCATGATTGTTTTCCATCGGGAGAAATTGGAAGAATTCCAGCATTTGATGCTGATGTTACAGATAAATTGAATTATCGAATACTCTCAGGAAATAACGCGAATTTAGTTAAACTAAACACGACAACGGGTGGTCTTACGTTAAGTCCACAACTAAATACAAACGTTGCGAAATTTGCAACTATGGAAGTTTCTGTGACTGATGGAATTAATGAAGCTAAAGCTATAATGCAATTAATTGTTCGATTGATAACAGAAAATATGTTATTCAACTCTGTAACTATTCGATTGAATGAAATGACAGAAGAAGCGTTTATGTCACCGTTGTTGAACTTTTTTATTGATGGTCTAGCAGCAATTATACCATGTCCGAAGGAGAATATATTTTTATTCTCAATTCAAGATGATATTGATGTAAATTCAAGAGTTTTGAATGTCAGTTTTTCAGCTAAACGTCCGGATGTATCTCATGAAGAATTTTACAGTTCAAAATATTTACAAGAAAAAGTTTACTTAAATCGAATTATATTGGCACGATTAGCGACTGTTGAAGTTTTACCGTTTGATGATAATTTATGTGTGAGAGAACCATGTCTTAACTACGAACAGTGTTTAACGGTTTTGAAATTTGGAAATGCTTCCAATTTTATTCATAGCGATACAGTTTTGTTTCGATCAATATATCCGTTAAGCACATTTGCATGTCAATGTCCCGATGGATTTACCGGAGGAAGAGAACATTATCTTTGTGATACAGAAGTTGATTTATGCTATTCAGATCCATGTTTAAATCAAGGAACATGTTTTCGAAAGGAAAGTGGTTATACATGCGTGTGTTTGGAAGGGTATACAGGAAAAATTTGTGAAACAGAAATTAAAAAACTTCTACCATGCACAACGGATTTATGTGAAGGAGGTCATTCATGTGTGAACAATGTAAGCCCACATCATCCACCGTATACAGCAACATGCCAATTGAAATCAAGATCGTTTTTGAAAGGATCTTTTCTGACATTTGAAAGTTTAAAACAAAGACATCGATTTTACATCAAACTTGGGTTTGCAACTGTACATGAAAATGGATTACTATTATACAATGGAAGATACAACGAACAACATGATTTTATTGCTCTAGAAATAATTACAGGAAGTTTGGTTTTCTCATTCTCTCTCGGAGATGTTATCGAAACTGTTTCCATCAAACAGAAAAAAAAAGTCTCCGATGGAGCCTGGCATTTGGTTGAAGTGAATTATTTAAACAAAAGTGTTATCATATCGTTAGATAGCTGTGATACATCTGTTGCGTTAAGTAAAGATTTGGGTGAAAATTGGCAGTGTGCGAATCATACATCTTTGATCCTTGATCGACGATGTTCTTTATTAACAGAATCTTGTCATCGATTTCTCGATCTAACTGGACCGTTACAAATCGGTGGGCTACCAAAAATACCGTCGAACTTTCAAATCCAAACACATGATTTTATTGGATGCATAAGTGATTTATATATAGATCGAGAATTTGTTGATTTAAATTCATATGTTGCGGATAATGGAACTATTCCAGGATGTCCACAAAAAGCTTCATCATGTGCATCGGAACCGTGTTTCAATGGAGCAACGTGTCATGAAGGTTGGGGAACACATATATGCGAATGTCCTGAAGGTTATTCTGGAAATGCATGTCAAGAATCAGTCTCAATTCCATGGAGGTTTAATGGAGAAGGATTGTTAAGTTTTAATCCACTTCTCCGACCAATTCAACTTCCATGGCTCACAGGATTGTCAGTACGAACGCGACAAAAAGATGCTTTTTTGATACAAATCCAAATAGGACAGAATAGTTCTTCATTTGTTGGATTAAAGAATGGAAATTTATATTACGTTTACAATGGTGATCCATTGTTTTTAAGTGGTACAAATCTGGCAGATGGAACATGGCATAGAATCGAAATAAAATGGTTGGGTGGAGATATATCATTATCTGTGGATTATGGTCAACGAACAACAATAATACCAACATCACATAAAGTTCAAGGATTATTTGTTGGCAAAATTGTAATCGGAACTCCCGACAGCTCAATTGGGAATATTGGAGAGTTTGGTTATTTTGAAGGTTGTATACAAGATGTTCGAATCGGTGGTTCGCAATCAATTTTAAATCGACCTACAATTAAAGAAAATGTAATAGATGGATGCATATCAAATGCAATATGTCCGGATAATTGTCCAATTCAATCAGTATGTGTGATCAATTGGGATGAATCATATTGTGACTGTCTTCCTGGCTATGTAGGTGCTGATTGTTTACCTGTTTGTACTGTTAATCCTTGTTCAGCAGGAGTTTGTCGAGGTGATGTTACATTAGCAAAAGGATATAAATGTCATTGTAATAACACAATTCAATCGGGCGAGTATTGTGAAATAACAAAAGGTAAAACATGCCCGTCTGGATGGTGGGGTGAAAATGGTTGCGGTCCTTGTAAATGTAATCTTAAAGATGGTTACCATCCTAACTGTAATAAGACAACTGGAAAATGTTACTGTAAAGAAAACCATTATCAACCAATAAACGAAACATCGTGCTTAGCGTGTGACTGTTATAATATCGGTGCGTTCAGTAGCTCATGTGATCGACTTACAGGTCAATGTGATTGTAGAGATGGTGTAATCGGACGACGTTGTGATTCGTGTTCTAATCCTTATGCCGAAGTTACACTTAAAGGATGTGAGGTGGTCTACGACTCATGTCCAAGATCATTTTCCGCTGGAACATGGTGGCCTAGAACTCCGTTAGGACAAACTTCTACAGTCAACTGTCCACTTCCAGCACAAGGAAAAGGTGTTCGAATATGTGATGGAAAACTTGGCGGATGGGATTACCCTGATATGTTTAATTGTACATCGGAACCTTTTATCGAAATACGAAAACATTTATCTGAAATTGAAAAATCCGAATTAATTTTAAACTCGTTTGTAACCGTTAAATTGATGGGTGATCTCCAAAATGCATGTCGAGAGGTTGATAGTGCTCAAAAAGCTAAAGAAGTAAAATATGAAAATTTTCCTCACACTGTTGAATCGGTGTGGGAAAATGATTACGAAATGGATTATCTAACGGATGAAATACGTTTTACACATGATCGTTTATATGGAGCAGATTTATTAATAACCGAAGGAATAATATATGAAATCATCGGATATGAGTTAATGCAAAGTGGACTCAATTTATCTCACAGTCAAGATAAATATTTTCTTAAAAATTTAATCGAAAGTATTGGAGTGATTCTTGATAACAAATATAAAAATGAATGGCAGAAACTGAAAGAATTAACACAACGAGGTCCAAATGATTTAGTTGATATATTCAATAAATATATGATAACCTTAGCCGGATCACAACATGATACCTATACAAATCCATTCGAAATTGTTGATAAAAATATGATTCTAGGATTAGATATTATAACGTCCGAATCATTATTTGGATATGAACCACAACAACTATCAGATTATCATAAAAATAGTAACAGAAATTCTAACCAATTTACAACAGAAAGTGTAATACTTCCGGACACCAGCTCGTTTCTTCACCACTCAGCAAAACAAAAAACAATTTATATATCATTTCCAAAATATAACAACTATGTTCAAGATAAATCAAAATTTGATCGACATACGAAAGTTTTTGTTCCATTAGAAATATTAGGTATCAAATCACCGGAAAAAAATGAGGTTACTCATAAAATCGAAGATTATAGAGTCATCCTAAGCTATGCCCAATACAAAGACGTTGGAAAACTTTTTCCTGAAAAATACGACGAATCGGTTACCAGACGATGGGGAATTGATGTTAAAATTTCCAGTGCAATTCTATCTCTTGCGATTCTAATCCCAGGATCCGGAAATATGGATAAAGAGAAAAATTATTTGAACACACAAAAATATGAAAAATATGTTAAAGGCGAGCAAGAACATAAAATGATAACGGATTCTGATATTAACGATAAATCAACATCAAATGCGTTTGAAGATATAAAAATATCCGCTCATAATATCGATGACCAACCAACCGTTAAACAAACCCCAGATATAAATTTTGAACCCAACGAATCGGTGCAAACAAGTGACGATGATGAAAAAAAAATTAATGTAATATCGTCTATTGAGAATGAATCAACTTATAACGACGACACGAAAGATATTGTGAAACGTAGTGTGACTCCATATGAAAATTACACCGAGGAAATCGCACCAGTAAGTGAAAAAATTTATCGTTCGCTTGGTTCACCACATTTAAGTCAACCGATTAAGATTCAAATGTGGTTGAATATGGAAAAATCACGATTTAGTTCACGATCAAATCCTCAATGTGTTCGGTGGAATTCATTCACCAGTTCATGGACTCGAATCGGTTGTCAAACCGAGATACCAAATTATGAACAAATTTTATCCTACACCGATGATCCGATTTTGATTAATTGTACCTGCACGCATATATCAAATTATGCAATATTAATCGATTTGATTGATCCAGAAGTGATACCAGCACCATCGTTATTAGTACAGATAACATCATATTCAGCGTTTTTGATAGCATTGCCGGTATTATTTTCGGTTTTAATCGCTTTGATGTTGCTGAGAGGACTGCAAACGAATTCAAATACAATACACCAGAATTTGGTGCTTTGTGTATTTTGTACGGAACTTTTATTTTTCGTTGGAATGCAGGCAAGGAAGAGCTTAATCGATAATGAGGTAAGTTGTGAATTTTTTTTATGATATTTTTTGTAAACTGAAAATCCCAAGATTACGATTCATTGTGTAACCGTGAGTAAAATTCGAATATATCGGAAAGCTAATTTTTGTTTAAATTTTTGAATACATGTTGACTGAATCCTGCCTGACATTTTGTTCAAATTCCAGAAATATATTTGTTTTTCTTCATTTTTATTTGCATTTCTGGAATCTTAGTTTTTTTTTGTTAATACTTTCAATTTTTGTTATTGTTGAATTACATACATTAGGTAGTAGCGGATTTGTTGTCATTTTTAGGGTTCCGTTTTTTAATAGGAACACTATTGGTGATAGTAAAACATGTTTTATTATTGTGACAATTATTCAACCAAAAGAATATAATTCTAAAATACTCTTTAGAGAAAATAGTTTCACTGTAAAAGAATATAAAAACATCGGAATGAAGATAACAAAAACAAAGTCAATAAATACGCAAACGGAAATAATTGTTTATCTAATAAGAATAGAAAATAAAAATAAAACCACAAAATCAATAAGCAGGAAGTAATGAAGATAGAGATGATGCTGTTGAAGCAACGAGGCAAGTCGTACCGGCAAATTACGTCTTTGCACAGTTAATGTATATGATGGAGGCTGGCTTCCACAACCGAATGTCCCATAATCTCCATCCCTATTTCAAGAATCGCAAGGAATGGTGACAGCTTGAACAGCAACTCGCACAATCGTCCGTACAGATTTAGTAAAAGGGGAATTACAACAAGCAACAGGGGAAAGTGCAGCTATCAGGGAAAGTAAGATTGCTGATTTAAGAATAGGGAATACGCACTTTCAGCATGAAGTAGTAGTGGCAGACATCGTTGATGAAGTAATTCTGGGCATGGACTTCAGGCGGTCGAAAGGATTTGCATTAGATGCTGGAAATGGAGTACACAAGTATGGTAGCGTGGAGTTGGCTCTTCAGATGAATGGTGCAGAATCAAGTATGATGCGAATAAGATTGAAACATCGCGAAAAGCTGCCACTTAATACCGAAACAATCGTCTGGGGAAGATTGGAAGGAGATTCTGGGTCAAGAGTCACCAAGGTTGTGGGTTGTGGAAGCCAATAAATATGGTCTACAACATCAAGGAATCATTAAAAGAAAAACATTAGTTGTGCCAGATGAAAACTTAAGAATACCGATAAGAACACTAAATCTGTCAGACAAAATAAAAACCCTCAAGAAAGTAACAATCGTCGGCAAATATGAAGAAGTAGCTACCGTTGTGAACACCACACAAAAAGCAATGTTGAAAATCAACCGCAGAAGACAGAAATACAAAATCAACTACAGAAGTAGATAACAGAGCTTACATAAGAACAATAGAAAGAAACACAGCAGCTGCTCGAATATTATTTGTCCATTTTCTGTAGCACATCAGCAGACAACGGAAGAACTAATATGGTAAAACATAAAATTGACACGGGAGCAGAGATGCCGATTCGCCAAACTCCAAGAAGATTACCATTAGCAAAACGCCGACTACAGAAAACTGAATGCAGTAACAAAGATAGATAGCATTACCTCGAATTGATGATAACCTGGACACATGATAATAACCTGGACCTGACACACAGGTGCCAAATTGTTCTCAACATCAGATCTGCAAAGCGGTTATTGGCTGGTAGAAGTCCAGGAAGAGGATCGGGAAAATACAGCATTTGTTATGCCATTCGGGCTGTGTAATGCTCCAGCAACATTTGAACGTTTAATGAAACGTGTGGTGAAAGGATTACATTGGAGAACGTGCCTTGTGTACTTAAACGACATAATTGTAATGGGTAAGGATTTTGACGATTATTTGAAGAATTTAGAAGAAGTCTTCGAGTGAATCCAAATAGCAGAACTACAATTAAATCCAAAGAAATGTACACTGTTCAGAGAAGAATTAAAATACTTGAGACACAAAGTAACAAATAGAATACACACAGATGCTGAAAAGATCACAGCAGTAAAAAAATGGCCAAGAGTTTACATGAGCTTCGCAGTTTTCTGGGATTGTGCACTTACTACCGGCGATTTGTACCAGAATTTGCCAATGTTGCTAAGAGTCTGCATGACCTCACGAGGAAAGATAAAGCATTTGAATGGACAAAAAAGAGAGAAGATGCGTTTGTGAAACGTTGAAGAAGATTGTTCACTGCCAGTTCTGGCTTATCCTATACCAAATTTTAAATTCATATTAGACACTGATGCCAGCAATGGTGGTATAGGAGGAGTGTTATCTCAAGAAGTTAATGTGCAAGAAAAAGTAATAGCTTATTACTCGAAGATACTGTCTAAACCAGAAAGAATTTGTTGTGTAACCCGGACAGAATTGCTGGCTATAGTGGAATGTAAAACATTTCCGCAAATATTTGTACGGTCAAAAATTCTATTTGAGAACTGATCATGGAGCATTGAGGTGGCTACTACAATTTAAGAACCCGAAGGGACAAGTAGCACGATGGACTGAACACTTACAGGCTTATGATTTCGTCAGTGAACTTTGGAAGGGAAGTGCACACGGAAATACAGATGCATTGTCAAGGTGGCCATGTCAGGTTGAATGCAAACACTGTAATCGGACAAAGAGTAAAGCAAACATTATTGATGTCACGCTTCTGTAAGTGCTTCCTAGTGAAGGCTAGCCACATGAGGTAGTGAGGAAGGAACAATTGGAAGATCCTAACTGGGCACCAATAATCAGGTGAAATTTCCGATAAAAGTCAAACATTAAAGGCATATTGGGCACAATGGGAAAGCCTCGGTATTGAAGATGAATGCTTGAAAAGAATTTGGGAAAGTCCTGACGGTACGATTAAAGAATCAATGATAGTAGTTCCAAAAATAAGAAAACCTCAAGTACTAAAGGAATATCATAGAGGAACGGGTGGTGGTTATCTGGGTATTAACGAAACCCTTTCTAAAGTGCGACGTAGGTTTTATTGGTCAGGAGCACGTCAATGGGTAGTAGAATGATTTCAAGCATGAGATCAATGTGCGACTACAAAGGAACATGAAAAAAGAAGTCCTGGTAATATGAGACAATATAATGTGGAAACACCATTCGAGAGAATTGCAATGGATAGCTAAACCATTGCCGACTTGTGATAACAACAACAAATATGTGCTAGTCATAATAGATTATTTTAGCAAGTGGCCAGAGGTGTGTGCAATACCAAACCAGGAAGCAACAACCATCACTGAAGCAATAGTAAACAATTGAATAAGTCGCTACGGAGTATTGACAGCGATTCATATAGATCAAGGAAGAAATTTTGAATGTACCATATTTCAAGAAATCTGTCAGATGCTTGGAATCAATAAAACTAGAACAACTGTTTCACATCCCAGATGGCATGGTGGAAAGATTTAAAGTTACTCTGGAAAAATATCTAGCAAAAGTAGTAAACAAGAATCAATGTGATTGGGACCGTCATATTCCGGTATTCGATGGCTTATAGATCATCCGTGCATGATACAACCATCGTCGTGTAGCTACAACTATCATTGGAAATGATTTAAGGGTACCCGGTAATCTGAAGTTTGGGATTATTATGTGTCCAAAATTAGGTAAATGAAGATGAATCTGAAGATGAACGATCTTGGGAAGGATCTTATACCATTAAAACAAAAATAAACGATGTCGTTTATCGGATAACGAAAGATTAACGAGCGAAACCAAAAGACGTACATCTAGAGTAATTAGCACTCTACAAAGAGGAGATTAAGATTCTATTTGGGACGAACGGAAATAAGTGGGGAGAATGTGACGATTATACAGTTCGACATCCAAAAGAACATAATTCTAGAAAAATACTCTTTAGAGAAAATAGTTCCACTGTAAAGGAATATAAAAACACCGGAATGAAGATAACAAAAACAAAGTAAATTAATACGCAACCGGAAATATTTGTTTATCTAATAAGAACAGAAAAGCAAATTCCTTAAAGTAGGTATAGTTTTGAATAGTGGCGTTTTCTTTCCTCGTTTACTCCGAACATAATTGATCGAAAATTAAAAATATAGGGAAGTACAAAACCGCCGATATACAAGCCTGATTCATCTTTTAACCCAGAAAAAATCTTGAACTTGTAGCGCCATTTTGAAATTAAAACTCAATAAAAAAAAATCCAAAATATCGCCAGTAACGCCATCTAGAAAAATAAAACTCCATATAAAAAAAATTCAAAAAATTTCATCAAAAACACTAATCCAATTTTTTGCATATGGCAATATTCATTGTTTTTTTAATATGGCGTCAATGAATTGGGCTTGAAGAATATCGGAGGTTTTGGGAAGTGTCAAATACTCATAATTATATTTATAAAGTAGTGAGAAGGGGTAAAAACGAGAAGATGAGAAGGGGTAAAAACACAATGTAAAACCCGGTTATGTGGGGTGTCATTTAAACGGGCATTTTATTTAAATAATATTGCAATTTATTTTAGAATTTTGCAATGCACAGTTTTTGAATTATTATCAAAAAAGTGCAATTTTTTGTATGTCCTCCCTCCCCTACGTTTCAACGCCGAATTGACAGGAAAAATTTGAAAAAATTCATAGAAACATAAAGTTTGATCAATTTTTATCGAAAAATAACAAATTTTCACTCACGAAAAAGCAGCGTTTTCATCTCTTGTAGGAAAATATACTATTTTGTAATACAAAAATAGAAATGAAAAGTGAAATTTTGAACAAAATAAAGAAATAGAATAAAAAATGACGCTAAATTTCATAAAAAAATTCAATTTCAACTTTTAATTAATTGCTTTACCGCCGCTGTCACCAACTAATGCTATAAAATTTTCGGGTTTGACTTTTTTTCCAATAAGCGAAAATACTGATTTTAACTAATTTCACTAAAATAACACTTTAATTTCTATATGTGCAGTTTATGATTTTTATTATTAAAACAAAATTTAGTTTTTGTTGTTATCTTTCTAGAAAGAACACGTTGTATTACAACGAATCGATTATTTCATAATCTTAATAATTTTCTCCTTATCCATTAAGAATTAAAAAAAGATAATTATATAACAATCTTACATTTATTTCTAGTTTCCGTGTAAGTTTCTTGCCATCAGTTTACATTATTCATGGTTGGCAGCATTTTTTTGGACCTTTGTGGATTGCATACATCTTTATCGTATGTTAACGGAAATGAGAGATATTAATCATGGTCCAATGGGATTTTATTTTTCTGTTGGTTATGGTGCCCCGGCTGTTATAGTAGGATTATCGGTTGGTGTTCGTGCTCACGAATATGGAAATAGTTTATTGTAAGTAAAACTTAATTAAATAAATTTGATATAAACTTTAATCCATGATTTATTTTAGCTGTTGGTTATCTGTTTATGAAACAGTTGTTTGGTGGTTGGTTGGACCGATTGCGGTTATTTCGGTTATAAATTTATTCATATTATTTATTTCTGTTAAAGCTGCATTTACATTAAAAGAACATGTATTAGGTTTCGGAAACTTAAGGTAACTAGTTTAGTTTTTATATTTATATAATTTTTATGTTCAATTTAATTTTTTTATTTAGAACTCTTTTATGGCTTTCTGTTGTTTCACTACCACTAATGGGAGTTATGTGGGTTCTAGCAGTATTAGCTGCTTCGGAGAACTCCCAGCTACTAAGTATACTTCTATCATTGGTTGTTTTGTTACATTCTGCCTTTTGTCTTATTGGATATTGCATTATAAATCGAAGGGTTCGTGAAAACTTACACCGATCCTTTCTAAGATGCATGGGTCGAAAAGTGCCATTAATGGAAGCGTCATTGGTTGTTAGTAGTAGCTCGCAAAATATTGGTTCCAATCCAAGAACACCAGGTGGATTTGTGCCTGGAAATCATGAAACCGCAAGAAGAAATATTGGAATAAGTGCATCAAGTACGACATCTCGTAGTACTGCTAAAACTAGTTCTAGTCCATATCGTAGTGATGGTCAGTTAAGACATACTTCGACATCTACTTCCAATTATAATTCAAACAGTGACATGCCGTCTTATCTGAAAGGATATAAAGGACATGTTAAAGAAGAGAAACCAAAGAGAAGACACCGTAAAGATTCAGATTCTGGATCAGATACGGATGGAAGAAGCCTCGATTTAGCATCAAGTCATTCAAGCGATGAGGAAGAGTCTAGAAGTGCGGGAAATACTGGAACACATAGAAGTATGGGTGTAAGTGCTACACCGTCATATCTACCAAACATAACTGAACATGTAACTGCATCAACACCACCAGAACTACATGTTGTTCAAAGCCCTCAACTATTTCAAAATTTAAAACCTGTTTATGCACCAAGATGGTCAAGTCAATTACCAGAAACATATTTACCTTCATCAAATGTTGTAACACGGTGGTCGCAAGATACAGGATCAGATAATGAAATTCAATCTAAAGCAAATTCACCGAACCCACTACCTAATCCAGACTTAACCGATACATCATACCTTCAACAGCATCATAATAAATTAAATATGCCGCCCTCAATACTAGAAAATATACAAGAAAACTATAACTATGTGCCGTCAAATAAAAATACCGAGTATGATGAATATAAAAATGATAACACTCGAGATTATCAAGATAATTATGGTGATATGGAGATAAATCGAGTAAATGCAAATTCACCATATATGGGACAACAAACACGGGGCATGGAGTATGACCATGATACAACACAAATTGTCAGTCATATGCGACCGTATCATAACGATAATGTTTATCTGAAAGATGCTATTTACAATAAACCAGCATATATTCATTCTTCAAAAACATCATCACCTTATATTTCAAAAGAACATTTATCCAACGAGTTGTATAGTCCTAGATCGGTTTATGACGATAATACTCCGAGTGTACAAATGCTGTTAAAAAATGATTATCATGTAATAATAAATTTTAATAAGTTTAATTTTTTTTAATAAAACTTAATTTTTTTTTTTAGCAAAAAATGGTTGATTATCATTCGGATCGAATGTCTGAAGGGTCAGATAAAAATGGTTATCATTTTCCATATACTGCCGAAGAAGATCATTCGTCAATTTTAGGTGTACGCACAAATGATATAAATAATCCAGGTGTTTCAACGTCTAGTAGGCTACATTCTAGACAAACCTCTAGAGGAGCCTCACCATCAAATGCTTCAACTCTGCAACAGCTTGCACCGATGCCAGGAATGACAGATACAAATGAGTAAGTTTTTTTGTTATTATTATTCATAACCAAATAACTTTAACGTGGATCTGGTTTTTATAAATGTAGATGGTATTGGGAGCGACTTAAACAAATTTAAATTATATAAATATTTATTCTGGTTACATGTTTCATTCTTGGGAATTTGAAAAAAAAAAAACAGGAACTAACAAATAACAAAGGTAATTTCAAATCTAAAATTTTTGGCGTTGCTTACACGTTTGATTTTGTTCATTTCATTTTTTTATCTATTAAATTTTTATTATTTCTATTTTTAAATTATATAGAATTAGAATTTTGCTTTTATCATTGGTTTTCTTGTGATTATTTCCTTGCCCACAAAATAATCGATTTTGTAAAAATCATAACACTACCCTCCACCTTAGCCTGTACACAGTACAGTAAAAAAACAATAGCAGCAGCCGACTGCTGAAAGAGAGAGCTGACCAAGAAAAGAGAAAAAAAGAAAACCACAAAGTTAGATATGAGTGCCGTGTTGAATCGAGATGAGAAACACCGGCATCTTGAAAAGACAGCTGATTTAAAATATCAAAAAAAAGAAGAGATCCTTTATTCACAACAGTTTAACTCTTTGCCATTGACGAATGCTGAGTTTTTAAATTCGGAATGCTATGTTCCTAATATTATAGTTTTGATTAAAAAAAAACGTATTGGCATGACTGCGGTGTCTGTTTGTCTGACGTTTTAGATAAGCATTAACCTCCTCTGCCTACAAAATAACGACGAAATTTTTGAAGTTCTTTTTCACAACATGAAAGTTTTATGTACAATATCCAACCTTTCTCTAAAACACGCCAAAATTTAATGATAGGAAATTTGTTTATTTAAAAATATTCATTTTTAAAGATTTGGATCTCAGGTCAAAAATTTTAGTTTCAGGTGAATTTATGACCTGGACGATCGACACTGAACCCAATAATTTTCGATCGACTTAATACTTGGCATACAAGTAGTATAGGTCAAATAAAAAATATGTTTTTTAAAATTTTTTTAAAGTGTGTAGTTTGAAAACAGGGCGGTCCGAAAAGTTTCTGGAAATTCAATTTCAGAGTAACGTTAAAATCATATTCCAAGAGAAGAGCTTACCCACTATCAACTGTTTTTATTTACGATTAAAAGGTGAAAAACTGACCTATCGAAAAAAAAACGTAGTACATTTTAAGCTTACACTGTTAAAAATATTAATAATTACAATTTTCCGTAGTCAAGCATTTTTTTAATTTTGTTCGCAATATAAAAGTTTCAACCTGCCAAAATATAAAGAGATTTTGCTATTTATTCTAAAGATATTAATTTTTAAAAATTGGACAAACATTTTGGTTGTTAAAAATGTCAGTTGCTGGTTTATTCCTCGGCAAAACGTGGTTCGGCGTTAGTACTTTAGAAGTATCGGGATCCACGGATTTGTAGGTAAGAGAGCGTGAATTGATTACTCCTTCAATTTCGGTTAAGGCACTTCTTAATATTTACTCGTTTGATCGTCTTTAAAGCAAAATTTTCATTATGATCGACTTAGCTCTTCTAATCAGTCATTGTTAGCAGCCACCTATGTGGGACGCTGGTGGTGGAATTGTTGTCTGTTCGACATCGATTTGATAAATTTTAGATTGTAGTATTTGCCACGAATACATTGTTAACCGCTAGCCTGTATGAAAGAGACCTCTTTGCCGAACAATTCGCAACGACGAATTTTGCAGTGGTTGCAACCTTTGATCACCATTTTCAAAGCTGTACGTAAGTAAAGAATGTAGTACCTTTGTCTGACCTCTGGTACTATTTCATGCATTACGTGGTTGAATCTGAGATGGAAATGTCGAAAGATGAGCATAGTGACATAATTCTTTGCTAGTAATAATATCGGCTAGTGTTGATTCACTGTGAAATTCAATTCTACTTCGTAATTTCACTCTCTTTTTATCATCCAACCAACCATGGTGACATTTGGAGGGCTCATAATACAAGTGAACCAAGGCCATTTTTGGTTTTTTGTTCAGGCATAAGTTCAGGCATTTTGTTCAAAAATTCTTAAATTCTGACACTATTGCCACAGTCATTGGGTTGGGGGTTAGTACTACTATTTCATTTCATACAAGCCCAAAGAAGTCGAGCTTATACTCTATTCTAATCCAACTAATATGATATTAAGTATATTGCCATTTTAGGTGGTTTGTAAATTTGTTCATGTTGTTGTTGTAGCGACAGTTTTGGTGCTAATCCTCCGGCTCCATGTCCAGGTTCAGGAACTCTGCTACTGCCCTTGGGCCGTACCACAAATCTTCCTTCGTCAAGTTTGGTAAATTAAAGGACCATCACAACAATTAAAGGACCATCACAACAATTTCGACGGAAGGTAAATTTGTTCATAGATACTACTCATTTTATTTCAATGTTTGTACATCAGTCATTGTTTTCATAAATTGGGCACCCATTGTGGTTGCGAACAGCTCCAATTTTGACACAGAAATGGATTAGTTCGAAGTCTCCTTTGATTTAGAACCAACTAGAACATAGTGAAATCTGTTAGAGAATTCGAAACATAAATATGCTACCGCCGCATGCATCTTCTCACTTGCATCGCAGAAGACGTGTAGTTGTATATTGTTTCCGACTTCAAAGGTAGAACTCTAAGGACGGTAGTGTTTTAATGTATCTGCATGCACTTATTTAAT
This sequence comes from Diogma glabrata, assembly GCA_963693315.1. Taxonomy (NCBI): domain Eukaryota; kingdom Metazoa; phylum Arthropoda; class Insecta; order Diptera; family Cylindrotomidae; genus Diogma; species Diogma glabrata. Next base: position 388,772,308 of record OY856186.1, read on the forward strand.
GTGTTTGATAATTCTTTCGGTATCATTTCCCATTCAAGTAGTATTCGCTAAAAACTCAGCATGAACATTTTCAAACGTACTAAGATGAATTCAATAGCTTCATCCGCCTAGAGTTTAGCACGCTAGTCTCAAATTCGAAGGACCCAAGTACGACTTTCATCCCGGTCTTAGTAATTTATAAGCGAAACAAGTTGAGCAACCTTTGAGGAACTTTTTTTAACCGGCTACGTGCTTATATGAAGCATGGCAAAAACAAACACACTCATGGTGATTCTCAAATCTCAACACCTCACGTTTTGTAGGAGGGTTTGCTTCAGTGGCAACTATTTTCATAAGCAAATTAGATCTTATTCTAATCGTGAAGTCATTATATTGAGGGGCTGGGTGTTTGTTGGTGCTGGATAACAGCTCACTAGACAGTGGCGATGTTTCGACTAGATTTAATTCGTTGCAGATGCTATGTGAATTTGTAATCCATATTTTCATTACGAACTCGCCACCTTTATGAACCTTATTAACTTGATTTATTTTGTTGTTGAAATCTCTTCGCGTTGAGTTACCATACAATATTCGGCTTTGCTTGGTGAGCTGGTGAAGCCAAATGTCAAAACTTGCATGACAAAAATATTAGGTATATTTATTGAGTCACTATTCCTCCACAAAATAATTCAGACATTTGATCATCAGGACCAACCAATATCGTGGAACACTTGCTGCAGATTTCTTGATATCACCACAGGCAGGATACTATTTGAATTGATACAAAATTTTAACCATCTGCATTTTGAAAAGCGGTCCGATCAAAAAGCATAGAATGTAGGTTTGAACTTTGAACCATTGAACTTTGCTGCGGCATCCCAAACAATCTGGGGTTTATTTGTTTTGTTTGGGTTTTTAGCAACAAATACAGGCAGAAACTATGCTCTCTGACCTGCTGGAATTGAATCATGTAGTGACAATTTTCTTAAATATCCCTTTTCAGACAGAAATCAGTTTGATCGCGCATACAATTTTGAAGGACTATCTCACGTTCTAGACAGTTTAGTCTTATTAAAGCCATAGTATAGTTGTTCGGTAGAGTCAAAAAATGTTTCTACCATAAGAGTGTAGAGTCATAGTGCCATTTTACTTAGCGTGAGATTCTAACACCATTCGCACTTTGGAATTATCCTTCGACTCTAATATGATATCATTTTGGCGAGTTTCAAAATTATCAATTGAGAAAAATATCTTTACTAATTCAAGCAAATCTGACTTGTCATCGTTCATGCAACCGTATGAATTAAGTGGCATGGTGTTATTTGAAGTACTAGCCACATAGTACGACACTACACAGACTTGTCGGGTTTTGATTGCTACTGGGTTTCATATTCTCGTATTGGAAGACCTTTCAAATAATTTGAACTGGAGATTATATAATTGTGATGACATTTTACCATTCTGGCGTTGTATAATGAATACAACTTGTATAATATAATGCATACAACTTGTAACCTCTTTTCTTCACGTAAAACTCCACCAAGTTCATAACAAACACAGAGGCTTTGGCTTGCCATTAAATGCAATGCCTAGATAACTGTTTTTCAATTAAAGTCAGTGATGAGCCATCATCTAAAAAATCGTATGCATCAATGCGCTGCATGTTAGTCATTCCCATATAATTAAAATAGAATAATCCGAAAGTGCACGTTGAAGGTACCAGTGGTATGGGCCGCCTTTATGACTAAACTAAACTGACAATGAATCACCTTCAATCAATGAATCACCAATTAATCAACTTGATCTACCGATAATGTAAAATCGAATTGTAATTTATTGTTCGATTTATTTTGCTTTTTAACAGAACTTTTGCATGCATGCAATATTGAAGTGCGACAAACTGGGTACATGATCTTCGGGTAATAAGTCAGGCAACGGCGACACAAGTTCTTCAAGTTCGATGACAAAAAAGTTGAACAGTTGACTAACATGTGTGGACAATTGTTTGCACTTTCGTGCACATTCGTTGTTTTCGTTGATTCGTCAGTTGACCGTGTGATTAAACCAGTTGTGTCTCTGCACTGTTTCCATAATAATTATGACCTTGTCTATCAATAAATCGTGTTTTTTAACTTACAATTTTGGCAATGTCACCAATGGTAAGAACATTGACTTTGTGCCGGGTCAATTACAAATTGAAATACAGAAATACCGATTTTGAAAACACCAAATTTGGAAATGTCTTCCCTATAAATACATATTTGAAGAAAAATGACACTTTAAGGAACAAAAAAAAATGTAAAACAAAATTCAAAAATAAAATTTAGGAAAAAAAAATAAGACTTTCAGCTATAATCCTCCTCCAGCCTTATCCCTCCTGTACGCTATTTCAAATTGCTATTCTGTTCCTTCCCAATCAATTCTTCAACAACCTCAAACTCTTGTACAACATCCTTTCCAAACAATTCTTCAACAACCCCCAATAATGAATTCAATAATCAAATCAACCTCTGATCAATAACTAACTGTCACGAAATGATGACCACCAAAAAAAAACAGTTATCTATATCAGAGATGGCCAAACTTCGTTACACGTGGAGCCGGATTTCAATAAATTCTCGTTACGAGAGCCAACAAAAAAATAAAATATCAAAGTTGTTATATGGAATTTTTATTTCCTTGCAAGTTGCATACACCGTGCATACACCAAGCAAATACTTTAATTATGAATACATACATATATTTAAATTTTGTAACATAGCACTGACAGCTATTGATTGCTGGTAGATGGCATGTGTGTTTGTAACTTGTTTGAAATCGGGTTCATAGTTCGTTAGCGCGGTACGACGCTTGTAGGTTGTGTGTGAACGGTGTTATTTGTAAGTTGTGACCGTTTCTTTGATGTTATAAATTTCATTGTTGGAAAACGTGATTCACAACAGTGTGAATGATTTGCCGAATATAGACAGTAATATGCAAGCAGCTTTTTTAGGGTTCCGTTTTTTATACGGAACACTATTGGTGAGAGTACAACGTGTTTTTCACATTATTTCGATTATCTCGTGAACCATTAATCCGATGAACTTAAAATTTGAGGTGCTTATAAAACTAACCTATCCACACTAGATGGCGGGTTAAAAAATAAATACAGTTGTGTTTGTGTGTTTTAAAGAGATACGATGTAAAGCCTTTGAGAACAAACATTTTTTTATCGAGACGAATAGGGTATCATATGAAAGGGCTTCATTTCAGCATTATTTAAAAATGTATTTTGGAATTTTACACTTCACTATTTTTTGTATAATTTTGAAAAAAGACGTTTTCTCGATGTTTTATTGCCCCGATTAACTCCGACCCTACTTCATCGAGAATCTTGAAATATATTTGGAATGATAGAAAAATGAGTAGGCTTTTAATGAAAAATATAGAAAAGTGGCAGATACTCATAACTATATTTATTAAAGGGGTGGGAATGTTAAGGGGTAAAAACATCATTTAAAACCAGGTCATGTTGGGTGTCAATTGTCATTTAAAAGAGCACTTGATTTTAGAAATATTGCTATTTTTTTTAGAATTTTGCAATGCATAGTTTTTGAATTATTATCAATAAAGTGACACAAAAAGTTGGTCCTCCCCCCTGCATTTCGAGCCTAATTAACAGAAAAATTTGAAAAAATTCACAGAGACAGAAAGTTTGATAAACTCTGAACGAAAAATATAGCGAACTCTCAAATAATTATATTTTTGTGCTTTTAAGGGATGGGGTGGGGAAGGGTGAAAAAAAACTTTTTTGACCCTTTTTTGACCCAAGCGAGTGGGGTATCATTTGAAAGCGCACTAAATTTCCAAAACATTGCAATTTTTTTTTAAATTTTCCGGTACACAGTTTTTGAGTTATTCTAAAAAATGTGCAAATTCCAGACCGTAACCCCCCCCCCTACGTTTTACGTTTCGACACTGAAAGACAGACAAAATTGAAAAAATACATAGAGACAGGAAGTTTGCTATATTTTGAACGAAAATTATAGCGAACTCTCAAATAATTATATTTGTGTCAGTGTGTGTTAAGGGGATGGGTGTAAGGAGGGTGAAAAAAAACTTTTTTCGACCCAAGCGAGTGGGGTATCATTTGAAAGAGCACCAAATTCATAAACATTGCAATTTTTTTTAGAATTTTGCGGTACACAGTTTTTGAGTTATTGTCAAAAATGTGCAAATTCTAGACCGCCCTCCGCCTAGCGAACTCTCAAATAATTATATTTGTGTCAGTGTGTGTTAAGAGGATGGGTGTAAGGAGGGTAAAAAAAAACTTTTTTTGACCCAAGCGAGAGGGGTATCATTTGAAAGAACACCTAATTTAAGAAATAACGCACTTTTTTTATAATTTCACTGGTCACAGTATTCGAGTTATTGTCAAAAAAGTAAAACTTTCAAACCGTGCTCCCCCTACGTTTCGACACTGATTGACAGAAAAATTTGGAAAAATGCATACAGACAGGAAGTTTGGTAAACTTTAAACGACAATTATAGCGAGGTCTCAAATAATTATATTTCTGTGTGTTTAGGGGATGGGTGTGGGGAGAGAATAAAAAAAAACTTTTTTGGACCCAAGCGAGTAGGGTGTCATTTGAAAGAGCACTTAATTTAAGAAACATTGCAATTTTGCGATGCATAGTTTTTGAGTTATTGATAAAAAAGTGCTATTTTAAGTGTATGTATACCACCCTATATTTCGACGCTGATTTATAGAACAAATATTCCCAATTTAAACCATTAAAATACTGGTTAAATCTTTCTTTAGTTAACATAAACAGCTATGTATAAGATTTAACCTCAAGTAACATTTTTGATCAATGTAGATGTGATTGACATTTACTATTGACGTCTACGATTAAACATTTATTCTGTTATGCGTCCATAGTCTGGCGATATAAAGACTTTACAACATAACTTTATATCATTTATTTTTGATATTGTGTTCTTTTACATTCACGGAACCCTTAGCGAGCGAATTTTATTCGCACTTGTCCGACTTTTTTTTTATTAATTAGTTAGACATGTTTAGCACGCTAAGTATGAAATATTCATTATTCAGACTCTTTGAATATCCGAAGATACCAAGTCAACTATAAAGGAAAGAGATGAGGAAAATGGAAGGAATGAGGATATAGGGATAACTATACTAATTGTTTTAAATGGCGATGGACATTTTCTTTAAATGCCTGACGAGAAAATTCATCGGGAAATACAGAGGAGGGTATTGAGTTCCACAACTTGGCCACTCTATTAAAATAGTCGTTCTGGAAGGACACAGTTCTACAGCGAGGTATTTGTACAACAAATGGATGGGATAACTCGGCAGCTCTTGTTTGTCGATTAGACTGCGCACACGATGGAAGGATATTTTGAATTTCCTTAGAGGAGAATTCGCTAAAATTATATTTATAGTAAATTGACAATTCAGCCACATTTGTTCTGTGCTGGAGTGAATCAAGCTGGTCCGTTAGTTCGGTATTACCAATCAACCGTATTGCTTTTCTCTGTACAAAGTCTAGACATTTTGTTGTTGACTGACAAGCACCTCCCCAAACATGACAGCAGTATTCCATACATGGACGAATAAAGGGCTTGAAGATTGAAATATTTTTTACATCGACTCAAGAATCCTAATTTTTGCATTCAGATTTAGCGAGGTTGAACACATGTTTTCTCCATTTCAGTTTATTTTGAATATCCACTCCAAGAAGTCTAACTCACGCAATTCCTCATGGTTTATCTTAATAGGGAAATTTTTATGTCGCTCTATTCATGAAAGACGGCATAGTTTGGTTTTGGTTGGATAAATGAAACAAGATTACGATCACCCCATTCCATTATACGATCCAGATTTTTGTTGATAGAATCAATTAGCAGCTCTCTATCAGTGGTAGCTACAGTATGAGATCGAAATTTAGGAGATGCAAGTGATGCATGCAATGTGCTGTCATCAGCAAAACTATGGATTGGGTGCACTGTGAAAATAAGTAAGTAATTAATGTATAGAAGAAACAAGGTTGGTGAGAGCGCAGAACCTTGGGGAACCCCAGCATTGGTTGTGAAAATATTGAATATGATACCATCTAAATTAACATGAAATTGGCGACCTGTAAGAAAACTATGAATCCATGAGACAGTAAGATGGTCTGTGCCATAAGATTTTATTTTAGCGATAAGATTTCTATGCCACACTTTATCAAAAACCTTTGAAATGTCCAGAGAAACACTGGTGGTTTCACCATGGTTCTTCAGAGATTTGCTCCACATATGTGTTACGTAGGCTAACAGATCACCTGTTGCATGAATTCTACGAAAACCATACTGCTTATCATCAATAATTCGCGACATTTCAAATTATCTATTAGATTGTAGTTAACATATTTTTCAAATATTTTAGCCAAAACCGACAGAATTGCAATTGGTCTATAATTGTTAGGGTCTATTTTACTGCCTTTCTTTGATATGGGTTGAACGCTGGCCAGCTTCTAAGAATCGGGAAATATTCCGGTTTTATAAGATAAATAGAAAAGTTTTGTTAAAATTTGAGCCAGTTGCCTAGCAAAGTTTTTAAGAATTAAGGGGGTGGAATGCCGTCGGGGCCAACAGATTTGTTGATATTGATAGAAAGAAGCATTTTCCGTACAATATTGCAACGAAAAATGATTGGTTTCATTTTCGTTACAACTGGGGAAATGAGTGTAGAAGAATGGGGAGGTTCAACTACGGTAGAGTTTTCTGCGAAAATACGACCCAAAAGATCCGCCTTCTCTTTCGAGTCGTTAAATGTCATTCAAAACTAAGGTTGGAATAGAGGATCCAGTAAAATTTCTGTGGACTGATTTAACTGCCTGAAAGAAAGTACGTGAGCCAGATGGGCGAATATGCGAATTTCTATGCTTTCTTCTGGATAAAAGCGTCTTTGTCCAGGTCTATTTTGTATTTACTAATATTTCTGGCTTTCTTATAGGCGCTATGGGTTTCAAGTGTTTTATTTGAGTTATTCGTCTTAAATGCTTTGCGTTTATTCCTCGCTGCCTCATCAACATCCCGCGTGAACCAAAGCTCAGTTTTAGGAGTGAATAATCGATTTGGAATAAACCGCCGCATTCCATCTTTTATGATTTCAGAATTTGGGGATAGTACTATTATGATCCTATTATAAACATAGTTTCATCAACACCTGAAATCTTCAGTGCTGGAGAATTATGGTGCTTAGAGTTCAACTTGTAGGCCTTAATTCTCATACATGAAAGTGAATTTCGAACAAATACACAGACACAATGCTTCTTATAAAAGAAATGTTCCAATTCGTAACTAGGTATCCGGTATTTATCGAGATCCAATTCCGATGCTTTTCCACTAACAATTGTTTCGGTAAGAAACAATATGTCAGGTTTATTTTTTTCGATGTAGTGATGAACCTCGTTTAGATTCGAATTGAGACCTCTTATGTTGGTGAAGTCAATGCTAAGCTGTTGGTTCACACTGCTACCATTTTTTTGAGACAAACACTTGCCCTTTGACATTGCAGGTATAGATACTGAAATTCGACCAGGCCTAAATTTCAACACTACACAGTACAAAAAAACTGGGTATCTCTGTCACAAAAATACGATAGCAGGTTTAATGCCACAGTTGCACGATAAGGGAAAAGCAAAAAATGGGGACACAAAAGACACTAACAAAACTCGAAATTCTTACTAATAACTAAAACGAAATTTTACATTTCTTGTTACCAGGCAATACAAAACAAATTTATGCTTTAAAATAATAAATTTATTACATCAAAGCAATAAAAGGTAAAATTTTACCTGCCTACCGCCTGGTAACAGTAAATATAAAAATACCAAATAATTTTTTAATAAAGAACAATCTCACCAATTATATAATTGTGCGCCTTCTATCTTTACTGCACATTTTCACAAACACTAACACACACTCAGTGCATTTTATCTTCTTTTACCTTTACTCTGTCTTTATAAAGACATACATGCAAAAATAAAATAAAACAAACTACAACTTATTTTTTTATTTTCGATTTCTTTTTTCTTTAAAATTTAGCAGATAAACCTTCTTCTTCTGACTCCGGTTGATGAATGAATATTTCAGAAATAATTGTGTTCTTACACACAAAAGGATTCAGAAGGTTTTGAATTCGAAGTTCTCTAAAGTATATCTAGTATCTCTTTATTACTTAGGTAATGAGGACGGAAAATGGAAGTACAACTAACATGGAATATCTTGCCCATTACAAGTTTTCTATCGTTATGCATATTTATGTTTGTTGTTTCATTCTATGTTTGAGGTGGTCGATCTCTTCTCTATCATGATTTTAATGCTGTTAAAAGACGACAAATTAAACGATTCTGTAGGAATCGTAACAATATTTGCGCATATATTTATCAATATTTTAAAAGTTTTTCCAAAACCTAGGCTACGTATGTGTGATACTTTCGCATTAACTAATCTGAAATTTTAATTGAAATATTGTTGGACAATTGATGTTTAAAAATTTCACCGTATTTCAGTCACCCTGTTCCGTGATCTTTTTTTTTTTTGGTTTTTTCGGGATTTATTACACTAATATTTATATTACACTTATTTATCAGTTGTGTGGCTTGTTTTATTTAACAATTTTAAATTATTAATGAAGTTTGATTTAATTTTTCTCAGTAATAATAACTAATATAGTTTTAATTTGTTATCTTCTGCATGTCTGTTTAGAAAAAATGTTGCATATCAATTAATTAAGTTACTAACTAATAATCAAAATAATTATCTTTAGATTTATCCAAGATGACGCAGAAACTACTGTTTAAATTAAGTATTTGTTTTTTACAAGAAAATTAGACTATTAAAATGTAAATATTTCTTTAGATCTAGAGTAAGTAGGTAAGTTATAAAAAAAGCAAGATAGTTCAGAATAACTTTAAATTAATTATAATTTAATAGTATTGTGACATAAAAATATTTGATTTTTGTTATTTTTATAAAATAAAAATCTATTATTTGACTGAGTAATTTGAAAAAATGTATAACACTAAAAAAATTGCCATTAATGTTTATTATTTTTTCTTATTTTAAAAGAAATTAGATTTTATATAAACTGATTGTAAAATATAATAAATTTTTTAAGAAAATAATTTTAAGTAAAAAAAAAAAGAAATATTTTTAGTAAATTTAAAAAAAAATTATTTAATCGTAATGCTCTCATTGCAATATTTTTGCAACATTTAAAATAATAATAATAATACATTTGAGTGTGCCTGTTATGATTTCTTTTATATGTAAGAAATTGCTTTATCGTGAATTAATTAAGTATATAGTTTAACTTAATATAAAAATAATTGAAATTAAAAAAAAAAACAAACATTCCATAATATAGTTTTTAAGTATTTATTGATTTTTGGTAAATTTAAATTTTAATAACTAAACCAACGAATTTTCTTTGTAGCAAAAAAAAAAACTTTAGATATAAAAACACTAAACGAAATTTTAATAATGATTAATATTAATTATTTTTTTATTTTAATTAAATATCATTTACGTACCTTTTTGTCGAACTAAGTTTTGTTTTTTTACCAAATGAAAAATATTTATTTAATTTTTTTATTACTCACTAATAACATTCGACGTAAATCGTCTACGATAAATAAACGTGATATTTTTTTTGTTAATTTGTTAATGTAGCGAAATACGTGAGAGTTGTTTTTTTTTAATTTAAATTTAATTAATTGCCTGATATGGGAAGTTCTTGTTTTAATTTCAATTCTATAGATAGGGTTTTTATAATATACATAGTCATGATATGTTGAATTGATATAATTTTTGGTTTTACATCAAATGCGTAGTATTGATGGATGATGTCTTGAATACAAAGTTTTTGTTGAATATGTTATATTTACAGTTTTTGAGTACTTGTCAAAAAGCTTTCATCATTTTACCATCAACAAATAAAAGTTAATTTAAAAATTCAAATGTTAGTATGCCAAGAGTTGTGCTGGCATGACTTGAAGAAGTGAAATTGAAGAAGTTCGAAAATGGTCTTTAATGAACTTATGATATGAATAGTTGATACGGGATAAGATAGTAGAAGAACTATGGATGGTTTCATAGATGCTGAGTTTGAAAAACTAAGTCTTTGGTATCATAATATTTCCGTTGCAAAACCAATCCTAAATAAAATACCGCTAGACCGGCAAGACCATAAATGCAATTTTTAGCATCTAAATTTCTTGATTTTTATCCTAATATCCTAGTAGCGTCCAGTCACTTCTTTTACACTCGCTTTCACAATTGTAGTTAAAGGATTTCTTGATGAATTTGTTTGTACCTAATACTTTTATCGCCCAATAAGCGATATAAAAAAAACCGCCGTTTTCTGTTCAATTTTCGAATAAAATTTTATCTTTATTGAAAATCAGTTTTAATCATGTACATGTGTACCGTGGGGTGAGATGGAGAAGTGGTTAAGACAACAACATCGTTTAACATAAAGTGACATCGCTTAACAATGAAGATGGTTGAAAACTTAAACGGGTGACCGCTTGGGAACCAACATCAGAAAAATACGAAAATATGAAAGAATTACATAGACACAAGGATATCTCGCCCCCGGTATGCCTGTATACATTATCTAGCTGCCCTGGAAACTGACTAGGGCTCAATGGACCAATCACCCATTAATCCAAAATAAACAAATTGAATTTCAATACGTACACTAGTAGAAATAAACGATATGGAAAACAACAAATATCGACCATTGGCTATCGTACACGGACACGAATTGGAAACTGGAACGTCAGAGCTCTAACAGAAACACAAAGACTAGCACAAACTGAGAAAGTGATGGAAAAATATTAGATCGCGAGATATTAGGACTCAGTGAGGTAAGATGGAAAAATAGTGGTGACATAACAACAAATACGGGCAATTATCTAATGTTCTCTGGAAAATCCAACACTCATGAACATGACACCAAAAGCTAAGAAAGTACTACTTGAATGGAAACCAATAAATAGCCGAATAATCGCAGCTCGATTACAGCAATCAAAAATCAGAAATACAACCATCACACAGTGCTACGCACACACTTACTGAAGAAGCAGATCACACAATAAAGGAGGAATTTTATGAACAACTTCAAACAATATTAGCTAACGCACACCGATTTGTAATTCCTAAATTGGAACCGATAACACCGGAATGGAATCAGTCATGGTCAAATGTGCACTAGAATCTATTACGTAACAATAATGGTGATAGGTTCATCGATTGTTGTGTCACAAACCAGCTATTCATAGGAGACAGTAAATTTCCACAAAAGAACATACACAAACAAATACACTTGGATTTCACCAGACGGAAAAACCAAGAAGCAAATCGACCTTGTACTGAGAGAAAATTCAACACAAACAGTTTGAGTGACAAGAACACAAAACGCATCTTCAAAGAATCGCTCCAGCTCAATCTACCACAGAGCGAAACAATCAGTATAGAATTATAGATCAAATGTAGGACCATTGAAACAGCCTACGTAAAAACGGCTACAGATGTGCTCGGATACCAAGACAAGACCCGATAACCATAGATAAGTGATGATACCTGGAATAAAATCGAAGAGCGAAGTCAGTGTAACTTTGTCAAAGTGTAACTTTGTCAACAAAGCACAACAGAAAACCGAAAAAATATGAAAAAACAGCCAAGCAAGTGAAAAACATCGCAAGGAATGATCGCAGAAGATACACAGAAAACATTCTCAAGACTGTGGAAACAGCAGCAGCAAATAGATATGCGCACACTACAGAAATATGTAAGAAAGGTCACTAACAAATATACACAAACACCCCACCACTAAAGAATGATTCTGGTCAAACCCTCAAAACACATGAACAACAGCTTAATAGATGGAAAGAATACTTTGAAGACAGCCGCCATGAAAATGAAGGAATCCCGATGACAACTGTAATGAAACTATCAATGAAATTCACCACTGTATCTCCTCTTCTTGGACTTCGAATGCGCCTTCGACACAATTACCAGAAGCGCGATATGGAAAGCTCTTTGTGAAATGGTCATCCCGAAGAAAATAATTGATCTAATCAAGAAAATATACCAGGATGCTGGAAACAGATTCATAACAAAGGACAGCAAAGTGATCAATACTACAACCACCGAAGAGTGAGACAAGGCTGTGTACTATCTCTGTGTACTCACCAGACAGTGTTACGCGAAAGCTTGACGATACATGTCCAAATGGCATACAAAGGAACACAACAAGACGACTCAATGATCCAGACTACACAGACGACATCTGCCTGCTCTAGACACACAGACATGCAGCTGAAAATAGAAGAACTGTCAACCCCCGTGTAGATGGAGTTGGTCTCAAAATCAACATCAGAAAAACAAAGGCTATGAGATCGAACACCAATATGTGAGTGCACCAATTATCATCAACAATACACAAGTTGAGGATGTCGATAAATTTGTGTACCTTGGTTATACTGTAGCAAAAACAGTTGGAACTGAAGAAGATATAAATCAGCTCAGTAACAAAGCCAGAAATACTGTCAAGAAAAACAAAGCTGTATGGGTTTGAAACATGGAAGCATACAAAGAAGATTACACACCAAATGATCAAAAGCTTCTGGCCTAATAAAATCAGTAGCGAAGAACTTCTACGACAAACAGAGCAAATAGACATTGAGTTCAATATAAGAAAGAGGAAATAGAGAGATGGATAGGACACACTGAGGAAACCAGCCGAAGATGGGACTAGGATGTCCCCAGAGTGGAATCCACAAGGCAAAAGAAGAGTGGGAAGAGAAGACCAGCAATGAGTTGGAAGAAAACTAGTAGCAGCGAATCAAATTGGCAAGACATGGGGAGTGTTAAAAGCGATTTCCCCATTTCCCGCTAATCCGGTTGACAGTAATCTGGCGGTAATCTGGTTGACAGTAGAAACCCGAATTTAGCATTTGGCCTGGAGATAATAGCTCATAATGAATAATTTACTACCAACCCCACCATACACACAGCATCACCTTATTAGTTGTCAATCCAAGCTTAGGAGTAGTGTGTGCAAAATCCCGATCTATCTCAAAAAGAAAAACATTTTCAATGTTTCACATTAGGAACTAGTGCCTACGCCTATAATGATAATGAAGTTTTTACCAATGTTGTGTTTACACACCACAACACTTCTCTCTTAGAGTCATCGAACATGGGTCGATATAAAAGAAATAAGGCAACGCGAGCGGGAGTTTCGACCTGATGTCGACCTGCTCGATTAGTTGCGGCGGAAGGGTTGAGGTGAATGTTTGTGATGTGAGGTTACATTTTACCTTTTTATGTCGTTTTAGTGGCGTCTGCATTGTGTTTTCTAGCTTTCTAGGCCTAAAACAAGGTTTAATCTGTCGATGGAGACTCTAATGTGTTAACCTTTGCGAAAAATGACGAAATTTTTTCTTTGCGACTAATAACTGGGTATGGACTTTGGTGGCTGAAGCGCTTTACGGCCAGTGAATAAGAAGACATGTGAACACGATTCAAGGCCTCTAAAAATGAAAACCTTTTCATAAATGTGCCTTGATGCATAAATGGGACGAAGGTCTGTTGAATAAAGTTGGTGTTTTTGCTAATTCGCCAGGAAGACGTAATTGCGTACCATACACTAGTTTTGCTGATGAAAATTGGAAATATTTGCGAAAAGTGGTCTTGTCCATTGTTTTAGAAGTGGATTGCCCAAAAGTTGATGGAAAAGGTCAATCAGAAGCGAGGGCCTAATGTCCATTAATTCCTTTAGTTTAGCCATTTCATTGTAATTTGTCTCAATAGTCTCGAGGCGTTTAAGTAAAGCTTTTAAAAAAGCGTGCATCAACACGCATGAACACATTTTGTTGTGTGACCTAGGTCCTGAAAGGTATCTATGTTTTGGTGTGACACATATTGCAATTCCTATAACACAACACTTTTTATTAAAAAAAATTGTTACATTCTGGTGTTGATTGTCGGTCAATTTGAGAAAGTGTATCGGCAACTATATGTTCTCAATCCCAGAGATGTGTTCAATTTCAGTCGTGAATTGACTGATAAAATCTAAATGCCTGAATTGGCGAAGACTTGCTTTGTAAGGATTTTGCGACAAGGCGTAAATAAGACGTTTATGATAGGTAAAAATGGTGGAAGGCCTGCCTTGATAAAGGTAGCGGAGATGTTAAATAGCAGAGTACGGTCCTTGAAGCTGGCGATAATAAGCGCTATACTTCTGTTGAGGCGGATAAAGAGAAAACTGAAAAGATTCAATTGTAGTTTTTGTTGGACAACATCACCATTTGTTTGTCTGAAGCGTCGACCATTAAAGCTACTTGGGCAGTGTGTGAATTTAATGACACGATTGTCATTCTTTTTAGATCCTTTGAGAAAGTCATTAGGGCCATGGCTCATCATGGAAATACGTTAGAAATTATGCCTAGAAACAACGATGTTTTTTAACGGTTTCTGAACGATCGTAATTGTTGATCGCATCGACACGTTCTGCAGTTTATGTTTAATTGTTTAATTTCCGTGAAGTAAAAATGATGCCCTAAAAAGTCAACATTGGTTTTAGCGAATAAGAACGTTTCATCAACGTTTATTATGAGACCCGCGTCAGAGAGACGCCCAAATACTGTACTTACATGGTTGAGGTGCTCCTTAAAAGTTTAAGTAGCAATAAGGAAGTCATATATGTCTATGAAACAGAAGTCCGTAAACCGTTGAAAATATCGCTCAGCGTTTCGCAATCCAAATGTTAGCGAACGAATTCGAAGAATCCGAACGGTGTGGAAATTGCTATTTCTGCAATATCGTCTTGATCAATAGGGATTCAATGAAGGGTACAAACGAGATCAATAGTTGCAAAAATATTGCATCCATATAGTTGTTGGGTAAAGTCCTGCAAGTGAGGAATTTATCTGAGATAGTGACATTGTTAAGTGCGCGATAATCACCACAAGGTTTCGCCGTTCTTCTTTTTGATGAGGTGGAACGGAGAGGACCATGGACGGTTTGATGATCAGCAAATACATTTAGCAAACGTGGTGTCGAATTCTGGTTTGGTTATGACTAATTTGTCTGGAATTTGTCTATGGTATTTGCAAGAGATATGAATATTACGCGTTTCAATAACGTGAGTAAAGTTATGTTTGACCGTTTGAGTCAGGTTATTTGAAGAAGTTATAATTTTAAAAGCCTGAAATACATTGACAACAGTAAAATCAATTGATCTGTAATCTAGAGAGTAGAGATGGCGAACAATTTCGTGAGTAAATCGACAAGTCGAAGTCAATTTTAATATCCCCCGAAAACCCATACTTGTTTGATGGTTTTTGTACCGTTCGTTGTGAAGAGTGAGAAATCAAATAATTTTGAAGTTTTAAACTTCAAATAATTTTGAAGTTTAATTTTGAAGGTCAAAAAAGAAAAGGCGGAGTGAAGACTGCCTGCCATCACATGCCGTCATATGTGACGAGTCATCTATTATTTTGAAACCGTAAAACAACAGATACCATCCCGAAATTGAACCTGGATATGAAGCGATAGCTGAAACGATTTGGAGTACAATGTTGGCTAAATCTTCGGTTCTTAGACCTTCGGTTTTGATGAAAACTTCTGGCTGTGATCTGAGTGATTCCGTTAAGGAGTGAGGACTTAAGGAAATTGGCGAAGATACAGCCATTATGTTGCGTCCTAGATGAGAAGTTCTGTGCTTCCCGGATCAAGTCTCTAAGTATTTGCGATGGTTTTTTGTCGCACGATCCATTCCTCTTAATATGTTTCCGATACTGTTGTGCTATCCTCTAGCGGGTTAAAATTACTTTTTCGTTCGGGTCTGCTACCTTGGGGCCATCCCAGATAAATATTTATAAATTTGGAGTGATGATGCTGAGGATATTCTTATACTTAGATTCTTGTGGTCTAGTTTTCTCTAGAATCGTGAACAATGTGTCAGGTTTTTCACTCATCGTATTAATCTCAAAACAAAATATTTTTCTAAATTTTGAAACACACCGATAAAAATTAAACTTTAACCTGATGGTGGCTGCTCATCAAGCACTATTTTTTCATATGTGTTTACTTACTGTATCGGTTCCCGCGTTTCTATATAGCTATTTCATGTATCCCTTGCACGTGTCTTGGTTTGGACATGCTGGCAGTATGAGGTTTTTGATGCAGTATCAGGCTGTCGATCCTAATTCTTCTGCCAATTCTTAATATTCTGCAATTCCGTCCAAGTCTACTTAATTGTCATTAAAAAGCAAATCAGTAATTTATTATTGTAGTGAACGTGGGCATATGGTTCTTAGAGCAACCTGCAATTCCCGAAAATTTCAAATCCAAACAATCTTTGTATTCAAGATAAAAACCACATAAGTCGAAATGTTGAATGTATTGTCAACATAAATGTTATCATTCACAAAAAAACGATAAAACTTAAATAAAAATGTTTTCTTGTAAACAGTAATTTTAGTTGTTTTTAATGTGATTTGTATTAAAATGATTTATTTTATATTGATTGTATATTATATATGCAAAATAATAAAACAAATTTAAATAAAATTGTTTGTATTTATATGGAAACAGCAGAAAAAAATATTAATAGTTCGACTTGTTACAGCTACCTTTAAAAATGTGTGCATCGGAATTTAACGTTTGTTTCATCAAAAAATTCAAAATAAAAATAAAATATTTCAGTCGTTATGGTAGGGATATTATAAGAAGCGGTTCTGTGTTTTTATTTTGTTTAATCTAGAAAATAATAGATGTCTATTTATTTTGACAGAAAGTCTATCGTCGTTATTGATTTGTTTTGCCGACTACACTAACAACAATTTGTTTATGTACAACAAAAGTAATAACAGATAAATCAGCGAATGGAATTTAATATTTAATCAGTAATAAAAAAACAACGAAAGTATTCAGTTCCCTAATCAAAACAGTGATAATTTAAATAAATAAACTATGAACATTATAATTTTTTCAATAATATTCATCTCATTATTTCAACTAAATAATATTGAATGTACAAAATATAACATAATAGAAAAGTATGATGAAGTACCAACATGGAAAACAATAGATTCTCGACCACTTCCCGATTGGTATGATAAAGCAAAAGTTGGAATATTTTTACATTGGGGTGTATACGCTGTACCAAGTTTCGGCTCAGAATGGTTTTGGACAAATTGGAAAAATGCAAATACAGAAAGTTATGTGAATTATATGAATCAAAATTATAAACCGGGTTTTACATATCAAGAATTTGCACATGATTTTACCGCCCAACATTTTAATGCAACAGAATGGGTGGATATTTTTAAGAAAAGTGGGGCGAAATATGTTGTTCTTACAAGTAAACATCATGAAGGTTATACAATGTGGCCATCAAGTTATTCGTTTAGTTGGAATTCTGTGGATCTTGGACCCCATAGAGATATCGTTGGGGAATTGGCACAAGAAGTACGTGCGAAATCAGATATAAAATTTGGAGTTTATTATTCTCTCTATGAATGGTTTAATCCAATGTATCTTCATGATAAAGAACAATCATTTACGGAAAACACTTTTGCTAACAATAAGGTAAGCAATTTTTTTTTTAAAATTTATATTAACGATTTGTAAATATATAGTTTATATTTCCACAAACTATATTTTTATAAACACTGATGTGATAAAGAAATATTCAACACAATATTTTAATTTATAAATTTATACAAATTTTATTAACAAAATTTAATTATGTAATCTCACGGAGTTACGATGAGTACTGACTCTTATATTTTTATATTTTTATTAAAAATAACATTACCGGTATATATATATTTTAAAAAGTAAAATTACCAGTAGGTACAATAATATTTGGTTTCCTCTACCACACACACATTAATTATTGTACGGTTTTTTTCAATTGTGTAAATTGCAGGGGTGTAGAACCAAGGGTCCTACAGGACTCCCTTCCTTTGAAAAATAAAATATGTACATATACATGAATATATTTTTATTGACGAGAAAAAAACTAAATAATAATATTTATTAAATTATTGCAAAATTATGGTTTGAAACTGAATTTTATGAGAAACAAAAAAACTTTTTAATAAATTAATTAATATTCATTGATATTGTTGCTGTTTTTATTTGAATTAATATGTTCGTTTGACTTTAAATTAGTATGAGAAACCGAATATTAAGTAAGCCGAAATCTAACTTTTCTTGATCCTGGTTGTTTAGCAATTGCGTCAGTCACGTAAGCTGGTTTAAGTCTGTCAATTGAAATAGAAATGTTCTTTCCTTTTACTTAAATAATGAAACTCTTCCGGAAACGCCTGATGACTTTATATGGACCCTCATATGGTGGAGATAAGCCTGTTTTAACTTTATCCACCCTGATGAAAACGAAGTCGCATTCCGTGAGATCTTTCGGAATGTAAATGTTCTTTTGAGGATCCTTCCGGGTATCTTTCGGGATTAAGGATTGCATCCATTGCTTTAGATGCTCCACCAGATCCGATGGTTCGACTGGATGCGAATCCTGTGGTTGTATGAATAGTTCTCCAGGGATCTTCAGGCATTGTCCGTAGACAAGATCTGCAGGAGTACAACCTAGGTCAGCTTTGACCGAAGTCCGAATGCCTAACATGACGATGGGGAGTGTATCACTCCAATCTATTGAGTTTCCATGAGCTTTTAGAGATGCTTTAAGCTGTCGATGGAATCGTTCGACTATTCCATTGGCTTTAGGGTTGTAAGCCGTCGTCCGTAGTTTGTGAGAACCAATGATGTTCAAAAGTTCTTGAAATAACTTCGATTCAAAATTCGCTCCGCGATCGGAAGTTATATTTAACGGCACACCAAATCTAGAAATATGATTTGTTACGAAAGCTTTTGCAACTGTTTCAGCTGATCCATCTTCTAAAGGAATGGCTTCAGGCCATCGGGTGAAACGATCAATGGTCGTCAGGATATAACGATATCCGTGAGAAGGTGGTAAAGGTCCTACCAAGTCCATGTGTATATGCTCGAATCTGGTCGTGGGAACAGGAATTTGTCCAAATTCGGAATGAGTGTGACGGTGTACCTTGGATCTTTGACATGGTAAGCATGTCTTAGACCAAAAGCCGACGTCTACATTCATTGACGGCCAGAAGTATCGTTTTGTGACCATTTTTCGTGATGCTCTTGTTCCAGGATGAGAAAGATTGTGTAGCGAATCGAAAATAGATCGTCTCAGGGGTTCAGGAATATATGGACGTAATACGTTAGTCGAAGTCTCGCACCAAATCGGTTTTGCAGAATGATTGGTTGAGATAGGTTCTAACTTACGCTTAGATCCTACAACTTTAGGGTTATTTATAAGATTGTTGAGTTCTGTATCGGACTCTTGAAGTTCGATGAGTTTATCAACATCCAGCCCCGTAAAATTGATTGCCATTTCCTCAGTTCGAGAAAGGGTATCGGCCACTACATTATCCGTACCAGAGATGTGTCGAATATCTGTTGTGAACTGGGAAATAAAATCCAAATGACGTGCCTGGCGAGGACTTCTCTCTGTCTTTGAGGCGATAGATGTTACCAGAGGTTTGTGGTCAGTGAACACTGTGAACAAACGACCTTCTATAAAGTAACGAAAATGTTTTATGGCTAGAAAAATAGCTAATAACTCGCGGTCAAAGGTAGAGTATTTTTGCTCTGCAGGCGAGAGCTTTTTTGAGAAAAATCCTAAGGGTTGCCAACATCCTTTATTTAATTGTTCGAGTACTGCTCCTGTTGCAGTACCTGAAGCATCCGTTTTGATACAAAAGCTTGAATTTTGTAACGGATGAGCCAAGAGAGTGCAGTTTACAAGCGCCAGTTTGACTTGGTCAACGGCTGTACTGCATTGGAGAGGCCAGATAAAAGCTGACTTTTTTTTAATCTTGGCTAGTTCAGCGAGGTAGCCGTGAAGTGGAGCTATTAGTTCGGCTAAGTGTGGTATAAATCTATGGTAATAATTTACCATACCCACAAATCGTTGAACTTGTCGAACTGATGATGACTGAGGAAAATCTTGGATTGCCATGATTCGATCTGGGGAGGGTTTTACTCCATCCTTTGTGATTTCATGGCTTAAGAAATCAAGAGATTGCACACCAAATACGCACTTTGAAAGTTTGATTTTAATATCAAAATCAGCAAATCTTTGAAAAAGTAGGCGTAAATGTTTTTGGTGTTCCTCAGGAGATTTGCTTGCCACCAAAACGTCGTCGATATACACAAATACGAAGTTCAGTCCTTTGACCACTTCGTCCATAAAACGCTGAAAAGTCTGAGCTGCGTTTCTCAGACCATAAGGCATTCTAAGGAATTCGAAGAGACCAAAAGGGACTGTAATTGCTGTTTTGTGAATGTCTTCCGCAGCAACTGGGATTTGATGGTAAGCACGGACAAGATCGATTTTTGAAAACATAGTGCATCCGTTAAGATGCATGGAAAAATCCTGAATGTGTGGTATTGGGTATCGATCTGGAATGGTAACATCGTTCAAACGTCGATAATCCCCGCACGGTCTCCAGTCATTTGGCTCTTTCTTCGGAACCAAATGCAGTGGAGATGAAACACAAGATGAGGAAGGTCGAATCAATCCTAACTGTGCCATGTGTGAAAACTCATCTTTGGCTATCGTGAACTTGGTAGCCTCCAGTCGCCGTGGTCGCGAAAAAGGTAGTTGTCCTACTGTGATAATTCTGTGTACCACGGTGTGTTTGACTGGGGCATTAAATTTGGGCTCCTGTGTAAGGGTAGGGAAATCTGAAAGGATATCTCCATAGATTCCCTGAACGTTAAACAAACGTAGTGATGGCGTGTTATCTAAACACGAAATAGTATTCACTACTAAGTTTGTGGTTGAATCGAGCAAGCGATTGCGCTTGAGGTCGACTATTAAACCAAATTTAGTCAGAAAGTCAGCACCTATAATAGGTTTACTAACTGACGCTACGACAAATGAGTGTCGTAATTCTCTGTGGAGACCCAAATCTAAGTTCATTAATCTAGAACCATAAGTGTGAATCTGAGATCCATTAGCGGCTGTCAGGACATTGTGTTCGTCTTGAACTAAATTCGAAAAAGTTCGACATGGGATTACTGCTACATCAGCGCCCGTGTCGATGAGGAATTGGAGTTTGGTGTTTTTGCACCGGACGAACAGACGGCTTGAAATCTGTATCCCAGCGTTAGCCGCATTTACGTTGGGACTTATTAGTTTCCCGAATTTGGTGTTTCAGTAGGGTTTGGTGTTTCAGTAGGGTTTGAACATTTTCCTACACATCGTTTAGCCCTTGGTCCAAATTTTCGGTGGAACCAACAAAGGTTACCGAAAGAAGGTGATCTACCTCTAGATCTAGAGCTTCGTCGAAATGACGAGTATCTAGAGGGTGATTGGAATCTCCTAGCTTGATGGTTGGTATTTTCCCAACGATCTAGGCGAGATCTCATTTGATTTAAAGAAGTGGTCAGTTGTTCAACCATCTTCTCAAGCGAACTTTGTGGTTGCTTGTCGTTTCTTGTAGATGTTGACGGTTGATTGAAAGCGTCAATAGAGGAACGATCAATATTGCCACAAGAAGGGGTAGTGGGATCACGTACTGCTTCCCAAACTCTGTCCGCGATAGGCAGGAGATCTTGTATGTCATCACTCTCAATTGAGACGACAACAGGCTTTACAGTAATTGGTAAACGGGCAATCCATAACTTTTTAACGAGCTCTGGATTTACCGCGGAGGAATCACCAGCTATTTGTAGCAGCTGGTCGTAGAAGCTTGAGGGTTTTTGGTTCCCCATCTCTACGGTTTGAAGCAGTTTCTCGATTCGCACCTGTTCAGATTGGGTTGAATGACTGATTATTTCAGTCTTCAACTTATTGTACCAATCAGTTGTTGGAGGGTTAAGTAATATGTTACGTATGAGAGATAAAACCCGAGGCTTGAGAACTGCTAAAACAGCAGCATATTTCTGACGATCGTCAGTCACGTCCCTTGTAGCAAAAATATTCTCAATTTGCAAAAACCATAAACCGGGATCAGATTCTATAAAATCCGGTAGTGGTATTTGAGAACTTGCCATAGTAGGAGTTTTAGCCGCTAAGTTAGATTTAGGTATAAATGATTGTGTTCTGGTCCGGTTTCCCGAAAACCAGACCAGAACGCGTTGTTTTTTCTGATTTGGAATCGGAATCAGATTCCCGATCACTCATTTAGTGATTTAAATATATAAAAAGAATTAAATATTCGATAGTCCCGACTGTTTTCTAATAGAAAATATAAAACGTTAATATGTATGCATGTATATATTACAACTTGGTAAAAAAAACAAATTCAAAATCAAAACCTACGGTTGATTCGTAAAACACAACGTTCAAAAACAATCCTTTTTTTTTTATAATAAAAAAAAAATCAAACCAAAATTTTGTTCCAACAATTTAATAAATTCACCTATATATACTTTTGATTAACTTAATTTATTCGTAATAGAATTTAATAAAGTCACCCATACAAATTTTTAATAAATGACGTTTTCTTTCTTTATCGTAATTGTTCAAAAAATCTCACAAAAATAAGTATATAATATACATATATATCATCATTTCAACCTGTATTATTTTCCTATTTAAATATTATGCGCATCTTCAATTGATAAAACAAAACAAAATAATATTTTCAACAATAAAATAAAATAAATCCTTTTGTTCTTATTTTTTTTGTTTGAGAAAAAAACAATTAAAAATTTTTATTTTATTTAAATTCTATATAAAAATAAATGTTATCATATGTGTGCGTGTGGTAATATAAATTAATTGAGGAAAATAAAAAAACAAATATTATTGTACTCACCGCTCTAATGAAATATTTCAATATTTTAAACTATTATAATAATATAGTTTTAATTCTTTAATGCTGATTGATGTTAGTTGATTGATGATAAATGATGAGTTATTTGTTGCCAAAATGTATGTTCTTCAAAATTTATATGTATGGAGATTATAGTTGCGATTAGATTTTATTATAGTTTTATAGTTTTAATATGTATCTGCTAATTATAGTTTTGATATTTATTTGTACAATTTATAGTTGTAAACAGTATTCCATATGTTTAACTGCAATTGTATGGTGTGTTGAATTTCCCAAAACTCGTAACTTCAAATTTTTTATAACTGTAGTTGACCTTGTAGTATCAATGTGTTTTAATTTTAATTTTCCAATTATAGTTTTAATTTTCCAGTTTCGCCCAATTATATTAATTCGTGAGGGAAAAAAAATGTAGGTTATAAAAATGTTTATAACTGATATATAATATTTAGAATAGTTTTGGTTTACGTACCTTTTATCTGGTACGTGTCTTTTCTATTAGAAATAACGTACCAGATTTCCAATAACAGAACCTGTGATTTTTCTGTAGTGTCGAATCAGCTATTCGGGGTCACCATTTATAGTTTATAAATCCACAAACTATATTTTTATAAACACTGATGTGATAAAGAAATATTCAACACAATATTTTAATTTATAAATTTATACAACTTTTATTAACAAAATTTAATTATGTAATCTCACGGAGTTACGATGAGTACTGACTCTTATATTTTTATATTTTTATTAAAAATAACATTACCGGTATATTTTGGATTTTTGAGATCAATTAAACTCAAGTAAGTAAAGAAGTAATTGGAATATTTTCAATTCAAAGGTATGGTTTTTGAAGTTTCTTAGAAAAAAACTTCAATTCACATTTTACGTATTTCGGATCGGATTCGAACCTACCCTCGTCAGTGCCCGGCTCGAATCTTTGGGCAGACACGCTATCGATTACGCCGTTGAGGCGATGATAATTTCAAAGTTGAAACTTCTTCATCACTTAATTATTTTTTACTTAAGTTGAATTTTTCCACTGTCATTAGACTCCATATTATGGAAAAATGCTTTTACATTATATGGGATTTTTTGCATTAAATTTCTAGACAATACTTTGTGTGAATTCATAGAATGGGGAACATTTCTATTCTAATTAACATCCTAAGTCACGATTGTATAGTCATTATTGATTGTTTCCAATCAATGTGAAATCAATGGCTGACACTTGGTCAATTTGTAGTTCTATATGTATTAACATTAGACTACATTAAAGGAATTTAAATTTATTTTGGATTTTTGAGATCAATTAAACTCAAGTAAGTAAAGAAGTAATTGGAATATTTTCAATTCAAAGGTATGGTTTTTGAAGTTTCTTAGAAAAAAACTTCAATTCACATTTTACGTGTTTCGGATCGGATTCGAACCTACCCTCGTCAGTGCCCGGCTCGAATCTTTGGGCAGACACGCTATCGATTACGCCGTTGAGGCGATGATAATTTCAAAGTTGAAACTTCTTCATCACTTAATTATTTTTTACTTACCGGTATATATATATTTTAAAAAGTAAAATTACCAGTAGGTACAATAATATTTGGTTTCCTCTACCACACACACATTAATTATTGTACGGTTTTTTTCAATTGTGTAAATTGCAGGGGTGTAGAACCAAGGGTCCTACAAATATATAAGCCATTATTTTGTTTTGTATAATAGCCACGTCTGATAGATTTGGTAAATCTGAGTTTTAATTCTACTATTTTAGGTGACGTATATTTTGGCTTCCCGTTCGTGGAATTTACTGTCGGTGATGTGGCGAACAGCTTACTCTGCAATTAAACATTTTCGGTATCTCCTTGAAGGTAGAATTTTCACTCTTTTCCCTGATTATAAGCCTCTCATCTATGCTTTATCGCAGAACCCTGCCAAAGCTATTCCTCGCCAATTCCGACATTTAGATTTTATCAGTCAATTCACGACTGATATTCGCCACATTTCTGGAATTGAAAATGTAGTGGGCGACACAGTTTCTCGTGTTGAGCAAATATCAACTCCAAAAAATATTAACTACGACGAAATTGCTGATGCTCAGTTCAATGATCTCGAACTAAAGGAATTAGTGGACACTAGTCCCACACTTCAATTCCGATCCTTTTCTTTATCGTTTGGCAATTCTAGTGCCAAAACTATTTTATGTGATACCTCTTCTGATAATCCTCAACCTTTTATTCCAAAGCAATTTTGTCAATCTGTTTTCAATAGTCTCCATAATTTATCTCACCCAGGAGTCGAAAGTTCTATCAAACTCCTTACTGAAAAAGTCATTTGGCCATCCATTTAGAAGGATGTACGACAAATGGCACAGAACTGCCTGGCTTGCCAAAAGGCAAAAGTCTCTCGCCATACTCAATCTCCTTTAGGTAATTATCCTCAAACTTCTCAACGATTTTCCGGGATTCATATGGACATTATTGGTCCACTTCCTACCTCTGTGGACAAACACTATTATGTCACAATTATTGACCGCTATACTCGATTGTCTGAAGCCTATCTCGGATATCACAGCTGAAACGGTAGCATCAGCTCTTTCCTCCAATTGGATCGATCGTTTCGGAGTACCTTCAGTAATCGTCACTTATCAGGGCTCCCAACTCGAATCCATTCTCTTCAACGAGTTATCAAAACTTATCGGTTTCGAACGTAAACGCACTACAAGTTACAATCCGAAATGTAACGGAGTAATCGAACGTTGGCACCGAACTCTAAAATTCGCGACAATGGCATACGTCAGAACGGACTGGACATGAATAATACCGTCCATACTACCTGGTTTCCGAACCACTTTCTGTGAAGATTTCCAGTCTGCATCGGCTGAGCTCGTCTACGGTACTGACATACGTCTTCTCCGAGAATTCTTCAGCCAAATTCTAACTCCACTCCACAATCTGATTTCGTTTCACAATTGAAATAACATTTTGATCACCTTCGTCACGCCATTGCGTCAAGACACACTTCTCCTAATGTTTTCGTCTCCAAAAACCTTGAGTCTTCTTCGCATGTCTTCTTACGTACTGACTTGATACGTAAAGCACTCCAAGCTCCATACGAAGGTCCCTTCCAAGTCATCAGCCGAGATAATAAAAACTTCGCTATTGACCGAAAAGGTCAACACATTCGAATTTCCATCGACAGATTAAAACCTTGCTTTAGGAAACAATCTGAAGATGACTCAACTCAAAACTCACTACTTCGAGTACTGTTGTTGTTGTTGTTGTAGCGACAGTTTTGGTGCTAATCCTCCGACTCCATGTCCAGGTTCAGGAACTCTGCTACTGCCCGTGGGCGGTACCACAAATCTTCCTTCGTCAAGTTTGTTTCATTTTCAGGACAATTAAATAGGTGGTCTACATCGTGTGGCGTGCCCTCACATGCGGGAAACTTGTCAATAATTTCAGGATCAAGTCTACTCATGTAGTTGTTTAGGATGCGTGACCAACCGGATCTAAGTTGAGCAAGGATGGATCTAGTGCTACGGGGCAATTGGACCTCTTCGGCAGCGACTTTTGGTGGCTTTCTATTTAGAACACGATTTTGAATATAGTTCTTTATTGCGTTTTCAACCGTTTTGGTGTGGAGTGTTTTTAAGCCAGTTCTACATGTAGATTCGTCGATGTTACCAGAAACCTGGCTCTCTCTGATATCTTGCAGAAAGCATCTCGCTGTCTTCCTTATGTCTCTGGGTGGTTCTATTGTAGTTAAGGTGTCATAGCAAGGATGTTGCTCTTTGTGACAGGCCAACGGATATTGTTTGGTTAGCATTTCATTATGTTCACGGACCGGCAATATGTTACTTTCCTCGTGCAAGTGATCACGGTGGGCCATCAGGTGACATCCGGTTGCGGTTCGCAAGGCAGCATTTTGTGTTGTTTGTAACTTATTCCAGTGAGTGTTGGCAACTTGAGAGGTCCATATAAGTGCAGCATAATTTATAATAGGTCTTCCTATTGCTTTGTACGTTGTTAAGATCGTGTTTTTATCTTTGCCCCATGAACTACCCGCTAGTGCTTTCAATGCGTTATTCCTGTTTTTCAATCTTGAGTTTATTAGTTGTGCATGAGCATTGAATTTAAGCAGTGGGTCGAATGTTACAGCCAACAGTCTCGGATTTTTTACTGTAGGAATAAGTATGTTGTCTATGCAGATGCTTAGTGTTGAATTTACCTCCTTCGTCCATGTGGTGAAAAGTGTAGAAGTGGACTTTTCAGTGGAAAGTTTTAGTTTTCTGGTTTTAAACCAATCATTCAGAATATTAAGTTAGGTATTCGGATATTTGTGAGTTGCTGCAGGTTATTTCCTGTTGCAAGCACTGTGCAGTCGTCTGTATATGACGTGATAGTTATTCCTTCTGATGGAGTGGCAAACTGCTTAGGTAGAGATTGAATAATGACGGTGAGAGAACTCCGCCTTGAGGAACTCCTTGTCTTAGCACTCTCATTTTGGACTTGCTGTTACGGAACTCAACACATGTTTGGCGACCTCTGAGGTAATTGCACAACCAGCGCAAGTTAGTATTAAAGATATCATCCAATAGAGCAGCGTGCGACACTGTGTCGAATGCTTTTGACAGGTCAAGTGCGATTAAAATTGTTCTAGCGCATGGTTGTTTTTGATTCCGACCATCACTGATCTGGTTTTGTATTCTGTGTAGCGCGGTGGTTGTATTGTGTGCTCGCCGGAAGCCATGTTGGTGTGGCACCAAATTACAGGATCTTGTCAGCTGAGGGAGCAGAAGTGCTTCGATGAGTTTTGCGACCGATGAAAGAATGGATATTGGTCTGTAGGACTCTTCCTTTTCTTCAGGTTTTCCTGGTTTCAAAATGGGGCTGATTCGTTTTCCAGATATTTGGTTTCTGTAGAGTATTTAAAGATGTATTAAGTGTAGTAGTGAGGAAGTTCAAACCTTTGGGTCCGATGTGTTTGAGCATGATGGCTGAGATGCCGTCGGGTCCTTTAGCTTTTGATGGCTTAATTTTCCTTATTGCATTCCCACCTCTTCTTCGGAAAATATAATATCCACCAAGTTGTCAGTGTTAAGTTTGCGCATGTGTCTCAACACTGATCTTGTCTCTTTCTCGTGTTTACGTTGCTTTTCTGTAAACTGAATGTTAAACTTATTTGCGCATTTCCTGTAGTGTTCAATGGGGATATCGTCGAAGGAGATCATGCAATTATTTTGTGGTTGTCGAGGATGAGTTAGGCCCTTAATAACCTTCCAAAGACTTTTACTAGTACCCAGGTTTGATTCTCTCACTAACTCTCTACATTTGTTTCTTTTTGGGTCCGGAATTCTGGAGTCGGCTGGATCTGCTTTACAGATGTCATCTCTTTGATTAGAAAGCACACACGCTTCATGTGGAAAGTTTAGTTTTAGTTTTTGGATTCTGCCAGCTGGTATGTAGCGAGCTCTAGCCCTATTAAAAATTTCTCTGAATTGTTTTTTCCCAGAGAGGGTGTCAAATGGTAAAAATTGCTTACTGAATTCAATTTCGGTAAAATTTTTAAAGTTTTCCCGTCAGCTTTGTGAAAGTTAATGTATGTCTTCTTTTCGGAATTTATTTGATTTATCTGCAGTGTCCTGTTAGTACATCTGTCAGAATGATGTTCCTATTCAGCTTGGAGCACATTACTACTCTCTTCTGATTGAACAACCCAATTATCTCCATAGACTTAAGCCCCTGGCGTTGTTCCACACGTTGTACCATTCCGTCATAATTTCTTCCCTCATCTTTTCGTGAATAGATTTTTTCCCTAGTTAACAAGAGCATTCCGGCCGACCAAAGATATTATTGCCCCTTTCCTAAGTAATTTGTCGGCTTCTTCATTACCTGCGATACCAGCATGTTTTCTTGGCTGTCCGACAAGATTGTAATGCCCCCTCTCTCTCTCCCTCTCTTTTTGATCAATCGATCGATGTTTAGACTCGATGATCATTTTCCTTCCTTCATACATCCTTCATGCTAAATCTCATCAGGGTTTCCCTGGTTATACTCTCAATCTGCAACTGGAGTGGAACTAGTTTTTAACGTATTAACGCGGTATGACATGTTCTCATTGACTCCATTATGCCGACAGTTGCCAGCCTCTACATTTTTTCTAACTTTGTCTTCCCAACGTAGAGCTGAGCTCTTTTGCACCATGTGATGTTGAGTGGTAATTTGGTATGATATGTTGAATTTACAACAAACACAATTATAAACATACTCCCTATAAGCATAAATAAGTTTATAATTTTAAATATTATTTAAATAATTTATAATTTTTGGTGCAGTGGCCAAGTAATTCAGTCAAATTAATAAGAACCTTAGCAACCTATTTCAACAAAAAATAGGCAGATTTTTGTATAAAGTCTACCTAAAACTATTTAGCTAAAAGATCAAATTGATATCAAGTCAAATGCTTCTCAAGATGGACGGGTCTACGCCCCAGAAGCACTCGGAACACAATTCCGACCAAGGACCATCACAACAATTTCGACGGAAGGTGCAAGTCCGACGCTCCATTTTTTTGGTAAAGAAGCAGCTGTCACTGGCCTCACTGCTTCAAATACTCCTCGTCATGGCTGGTATTGAAACAAATCCAGGACCAACTAAAACATGGCACTGTACAATATGTAAAAACATCTTAAGAGCAAACACAACATCTATCCAGTGCAATACCTGCAAGGAATGGTGCCACCTCAAGAACTGCTCAGGTCTTGTCACACATAAACAATGGACCAAGAACTACATAGCGCCATGTTGTCAAGCATCAAATCAAAATACCAATCCGAGTCCACAACAAAACACATTACAAATGAACACGCTACCGGAAACTCCGAGTGATGTAAAAATTATGCAACTAAATTGCAACGGTCTCACGAATAAGATCGACAATATAATAAACTTTATGTGCAATAATAATATTCTAGTCACGTTTCTCCAAGAAACAAAATTAAATGTTAGATCTAAGATTAGTGATAGTATCTGTGATTATAAAATTATAAGGCTGGATAGAGGGAAAGACAAAGGTGGTGGTCTTGCCTTTATCATTCACAAAAGTGTTATTTACCGTACAACCACACTACCTGCAGTACCGGGAACTGACAAACACCTAGAACAACAAGGAATTATAATAAAATCCGGCAATACGGAAATAACACTAGTCAATATTTATATTCCACCAGTAAGCAGCTGTGATATGGGTTATGAACCGTCCATAGGACATCTATTTTATACCAAAGACTGTCTAATTCTCGGAGATGTGAACGCGCACCATGATCTATGGCACTCACATCTAAACACTGATCCACGAGGTGAAAGCATTGCTGATCAAATTGACGGCTCCAATTTTGGAGTCCTCAACGAACAACAACCGACAAGGGTAACAAACAACTCATACTCTTCTCCAGATATCTCCCTTGCCAGTATGTCACTAATGCCAGTTGCAGAATGGAGAACTGAAATTGCACTGGGTTCAGACCACGTGCCGATCATAATCACCTTAAGCCGTTCCATAAATCAAATAAATTCCGAGAAAAAGACATATATTAATTTTAACAAAGCTGACTGGGAAAACTTTACAAATTTTACCGAAAATGAATTCAGTAAGCAATTTTTACCACTTGACGCCCTCTCTGGGGAAAAACAATTCAGAGAAATTTTTAATAAGGCAAGAGCTCGCTACATACCAGCTGGTAGAATCCAAAAACTAAAACCAAACTTCCCACATGAAGCGTGTGTGCTTTCTAATAAAAGAGATGACATCCGTAAAGCAGATCCAGCCGACTCCAGAATTCCGGACCTGAACAAGCAAATTAACAAATTGGTCACTGACCATAAAAGAAACAAATGGAGAGAGTTAGTGAGAGAATCAAACCTGGGTACTAGTAAAAGTCTTTGGAAGGTCATTAAGGGCCTAACTCATCCTCGACAACCACAAAATAACTGCATGATCTCCTTCGACGATATCCCCATTGAAAACCACAGGAAATGCGCAAACAAATTTAACATTCAGTTTACAGAAAAGCAGCGTAAACACGAGAAAGAGACCAGATCAGTGTTGAGACACATGCGCAAACTTAACACTGACAACTTGGAGGATATTATATTTTCCGAAGAAGAGGTGGAGAATGCAATAAGGAAAATTAAGCCATCAAAAGCTATAGGACCCGACGGCATCTCAGCCATCATGCTCAAACACATCGGACCCAAAGGTTTGAACTTCCTCACTACTACACTTAATACATCTCTAAATACTCTACAGATACCAAATATCTGGAAAACGGCCAGAATCAGCCCCATTTTGAAACCAGGAAAACCGGAAGAAAAGGGAGAGTCATACAGACCAATATCCATTCTTTCATCGGTCGCAAAACTCATCGAAGCACTTCTGCTCCCTCAGCTGACAAGATCCTGTAATTTGGCGCCACACCAACATGGCTTCCGGCGAGCACACAGTACAACCACCGCGCTACACAGAATACAAAACCAGATCAGTGATGGTCTGAATCAAAAACAACCATGTGCTAGAACAATTTTAGTCGCACTTGACCTGTCAAAAGCATTCGACACAGTATCGCATGCTGCTCTATTGGATGATATCTTCAATACTAACTTGCCAGGTTTGATGAAGCGCTGGTTGTGCAATTACCTCAGAGGTCGCCAAACATATGTTGAGTTCCGTAACAGCAAGTCGAAAATGAGAGTGCTAAGACAAGGAGTTCCTCAAGGCGGAGTTCTCTCACCGTCATTGTTCAATCTCTACCTAAGCAGTTTGCCTACTCCACCAGAAGGAATAACTATCACATCATATGCAGATGACTGCACAGTGCTTGCAACGGGAAATAACCTGCAGCAACTCACAAATACACTGAATACCTACCTTAATACTCTAAATGATTGGTTTAAAACCAGAAAACTAAAACTTTCCACTGAAAAGTCCACCTCTACACTTTTCACCACATGGACGAAGGAGGTAAATTCAACACTAAGCATCTGCATAGACAACATACTTATTCCTACAGTAAAAAATCCGAGACTGCTGGGTGTAATATTCGACCCACTGCTTAAATTTAATGCTCATGCACAACTAATAAACTCAAGTCTGAAAAACAGGAATAACGCATTGAAAGCACTAGCGGGTAGTTCATGGGGCAAAGATAAAAACACGATCTTAACAACGTACAAAGCAATAGGAAGACCCATTATAAATTATGCTGCACCCATATGGACCCCTCAAGTTGCCAACACTCACTGGAATAAGTTACAAACAACACAAAATGCTGCTTTGCGAACCGCAACCGGATGTCACCTGATGGCCCACCGTGATCACCTACACGAGGAAAGCAACATATTGCCGGTCCGTGAACATAATGAAATGCTAACCAAACAATATCTGTTGGCCTGTCACAAAGAGCAACATCCTTGCAATGACATCTTAACTACAATAGAACCACCTAGAGACATAAGGAAGACAGCGAGATGCTTTCTGCAAGATGTCAGAGAGAGCCAGGTTTCTGGTATCATCGACGAATCCACATATAGAACTGGCTTAAAAACACTCCACACCAAAACGGTCGAAAACGTAATAAAGAACTATATTCCAAATCGTGTTCTAAATAGAAAGCCACCAAAAGTCGCTGCCGAAGAGGTCCAATTGCCCCGTAGCACTAGATCCATCCTTGCTCAACTTAGATCCGGTTGGTCACGCATCCTAAATAACTACATGAGTAGAATTGATCCTGAAATTATTGACAAGTGTCCTGCATGTGAGGGCACGCCACACGATGTAGACCACCTATTTAATTGTCCTGAAAATGAAATAAACTTGACGAAGGAAGATTTGTGGTACCGCCCAAGGGCAGTAGCAGAGTTCCTGAACCTGGACATGGAGCCGGAGGATTAGCACCAAAACTGTCGCTACAACAACAACAACAACAACATATCAAGTCAAATAGTTTTTTGTTTTTAAATGTCTAAAGGTGTCAAAGTGACGTCAAATTTTGACAATTTTTCATTTTGTAAAATGTAGTATCTGAAAAACCAAAAAATCGACAATTATGATTTTTCCATTTGATAGGTAGGCACAACACACAAACAAAAATCTGAATCCTGATAGTTCAATTATTTTTTTTATTTGAGATGTGAGATACCGAGAGAAACCTCGAGAGCAAGCGATATCATATTGTTGTTGTAGCGACGGGTGCTACACCTCCAGCTCCATGTTCAAATTCAGAAACTCTACTACTGCCCTTGGGCGGTGTCACAAATCTTCCTTCGTCAGGTTGGTTAGTTTTTCTGGAGAATTGAATAGGTGGTCTGCATCATGTAGCGTGCCCTTGTACACACATACGGGATACTTGCCAACAATTTTCTGGGGAATTTTATTCATGTAGTTATTTAAGATGCGTGACCAGCCGAGTCTTAACTGATCTAGAACGGATTTGGTGCTGCGCGGTAGTTTGACCTCTTCTGTAGCAACCTGTGGTGGTTTGATATTGAGAACTCGATTTGGGGCGTAGTTCCTTATTATGTCTTCAACAGCTTTGGTTTGAATTATTGACTTGTTGTTTCTGACATCATTTAAGAAGCACTTCGCTGGGCGCCTTATGACTCTAGGTGGTGTAGTCGTGGATAAGGTGTCATTACAGGGATGTTGCTCTTTGTAATAGGCCCATAGATATTGTTTGGTAAGCATTTCATTTTGTTGATGGACCGGTAATATGTTACATTCCTCGTGTAGGTGATCTCCGTGAGCCATCAAATGACATACGGTAGCTGTTCGCAAAGGCTGCGTTTTGTGATCAAGCGATCTCTTTTTTTTTAAAGCGATCTCATGATGAGTGAGTTTTGACATTTTTAAATGAAACCAAAAAGTTTGCACAAATTTTGAAAAATAAATCTAAATTTGCCGACATATCTCATATAAGACGACTTAAAGAAAACTCTGTGCTTGATGCGTATTTAAATTTTAAAATTAAGTTTTATTTTTCAATTATGGACATGATATTGCCAAATGCAAAGTGCAGAAATTAAATTATCGAATGAAGTTAAGAATGAAAAGGATATCGACACTGTTGATATGACCGACGAATTTAAAGTACTTCGAAATATTTTAAAGTCAGATTTTTTAGGACCAGAAATGTTTACTAACATTACTAACATAGTAGTCGCGCTTAAATGTTTGAAGGTACTGAACTTAATCAGTTGTAACAATTGTATTGAATTCAATTTTCAAGTCGAGTTCTACTTGAAAACTTGATTCAATCAAATATTTTTGTAATTATTGATCAGCCATAAAGGACATTTTCCACATAATCATATTGAGTGACAATCGATTGAATAGCGAACCGTTGTGCTGATGTAGTTGTTAATATAATCGTATAATTTTTCGACCTAACCCAGCATTCGAACTCGGTTCGCCCGAAGCTGAGCTTATCTGACTAGCCTTAATCTAATCCCAAGAATATTTCAGAATATTGAAATTATAAAATTTAAAATTAATTTTTTTCAAAATTACCCCTCTCAACCTCCTTCAAATAACAGTTTAAAAGATGACCCGAACGCTGTGGTTTTGTGTTCAACCTTTACAACATATCCTATAACCGTGAATTTTTCAAATTTTTTGTTATGTTCGGAGATACGGTAGGGAGATAGGAAAAAACACACGGTTTTGCTATTAACTCAAGAATTAAGAATTCATTTAAATTTTTTTCTCAAATATTCCGATCTGTTTCGATTTTTCTTAACCAAACTTGATTCCTTTAAACAAATTTTTGGTTTCCTATCGCCTTATCTTTGTCCATAAAATATAGATAAAAAGAAATATTTGCAATTGTATCAAGTTGATAGCACTTAGTTTGTGTGAAATTCGATTATGTATGTAGAAATTAGGACGGACATCGGAGCATGGATTTCTTAAAACAAAGCAGTATTAGAGATTAAGATGGTCAAACTATGATCTATCCGAAGCAAAGAACTAAAAGAAGTAAAGAATACACGTCACTAACTTTTTTGACAATATGAAAAATAATCCAGTTTGTACTAATTCCTCAATATAATACATGACAGAATATGCTAAAAGCTAGAACAAATCAGCGGTTCTTAGTTCGGTACGCATGGGGGTTTTCGTTTTATTCGTTGACGTTTTCGTCTCCCTCTTTCTGAGATGCCAAGCCATAAATTGATGTGAATACCTCTTTCATTGATCAGTTGAATGTTTAATAACCTTTGGTTTGCTGATGATGCGATACCAAATGCTTTGGATTTACACTAATTGCTTGTAGAGTTAAATAGAAGTCGCAATCATTACAAAATGATTAAGGAATCCATAAAAGCAAAACAAAATATTTGTATGGTTTTCAGTAATAACAATGTAAAAACAAATAGGTCGACAAGATAAACCGTTTAGGTACAGCTATCGATTGAAACGTAATGTTGGAGTAATTTGGAGTTTCCAAACGAAAACTGAGACTGTTCTCAATGCTGCTCTCTAATGTGCAACAAATTTCTATTTGTTTTCACAATCTATTAGCAACAGTAAAAAATAGATATAAAATATGAACGCTTGAAATGATAACTAATAAAAAAATTTGATCGCTAAAATCTTGAAAAAAGATAAAATAAATTGAATAATTAATAAATAACCCCATACAACGGTCAAACGTATCTCATTATTTAGACAAATACTTGATAAAAACTTCACTGGAGTGCCTTGTTTTGCTTATGGATTTTAGGTCATTTTTGTTATTTTTATCGGTTTGAAGTAGATATAATTTTTGATAAAAAAATGTCATTATGATATCTGAAATTTATTAATTGATTGTAATTTAATTTTAAAGTTATGTAATTGAAACGGATGGTATCGGTCTTTAATACAATATGCATCACAAATTGAAATGTTTAAGACAGTTTGACTGTTATATTGGACAAGATTTTAGGCGCAACAACCAATTCATTCTTTGAAACGGAATCAATTATAATATTAAAATCATTTACGATTCATAGGTTTGGCCTGAATTAAAGGAACTTATCAATCGATACAAGCCTGAAGTTCTTTGGTCCGACGGTGATTGGGAAGCACCCGATAGTTATTGGCGTTCAACAGAATTTTTAACATGGTTATACAATGAAAGTCCAGTAAATCAAACTGTTGTTACAAATGATCGTTGGGGAATTGGAACAACATGTCAACATGGTGGTTTTTATACTTGTATGGATCGTTTTAATCCTGGTGTTCTACAAAGTCGTAAATGGGAAAATGCAATGACAATTGATAGAGTTAGTTGGGGTCATAGAACAAACGCCAAATTATCAGATTTTTTATCATCGAAAGATCTGGTTAAAGGTAAACAAATTTTGAAAAAATGTTCAAATTGATAATCGTTTGTTTTATTTTTACAGAAATAGTGACAACAGTTAGTTGTGGTGGAAATATTTTGATGAACGTTGGTCCTGATAAATATGGATTAATTGAACCAATTTTTGTAGAACGATTGTTGGATGTTGGAAAATGGTTAAATATAAATGGAGAAGCGATATATGAGTCAGTCCCATGGCTACATCAAAATGATTCAACAACACCAAATGTATGGTACACAACCACAGAGAAGGAAACAGAAAATCGTCGTGTTGTATATGCAATTGTTTTAGATTATCCGTATACTGAAAGCGGAGTTAATCTTTTCTCTTTAGGAGGATTGTTAGATGAACAGTCAAAAGTGCATTTATTAGGTTTTGATAGTTATCCTCTTCAATATTACAAATCACAAGAATCAGTTTATGTGAAATTTCCAAATAAACAACAAATTGATGTTCTAGGATTAGATTTTGCTTGGACTTTGAAATTTGATTTACCGCAGTAATATCAAAAACTTTGTAAACAAAAATACTAAAATTATTAAAACATTTTTTAAAAATTAATTCCATTCCAACATTAATTGAAATTAATATTTACTATATTTTCTGTTAACTATGGGAGGTGCTAATTGATCAATTTTCACTACTTTTAGAATAACATTTTAACAGTCAGAATTAAATTTTATTTCGTAAAGAAATTCGATAAGCTTGAAATACTCTCAGTAGTCTAGTAGTATCACTGCCTAAAAAATAATGATTTTCATAGAGGTAAGGGATTTTCATAGAGGTAAGGGATTTTCATAGAAGTAAAATAGCTATCCGAAAGTAGAAGTCGGTTCTGAATTTAAGGTTTTATGATAAGGCTCTAGTCGAAGTCTTTGATAGACTAATATTGAAGCAAAACTCAGAAAGAATGGAAAAAAGAAGAGTAGTGTGTTTGATTTTTCTGTATATATCTTTTATTTTGCTAGATAAAAACATTGTTTTATCCCAATGCCCGGCCTGAGATATTCTCTAGATGTGGATTTTCCCCACGATTTGTGATTAAGTGTATTACAATAATATCTTAATAAATAAGATAATAAAGTCCCAATCATATAAATTATTCTTGCCGAACATCTCGATCTCAACACAACTAATTATTATATTATTATAAATAATTATTATTACTAATTATTATAAATAAAAACATTTATCAAAATGATTATTAGAATGGCGAAATAATTAAAAATATATGTGCCCTGGTGTCCTGGTGATTTTTTTTATTCCAAGATAATTCTAGGCTTTACAGCATTGTTACACTATTTTTGACTTAATAGTGTTTTCCTAGACCTTTTATAACAACCTGGTTATCAGTAAAAATTAATGACTTGCCGGACCACTATAGTTCCGTTGCTTGCCTCGCTGCTGCATTTTTGGCGATTACTTTAGTCTGAAAGACTGTGCAGTATTCGTCAAGTGGAATTTGCAGCCTAAGAACTTCGTTCCTGAAGTAGACCGCAGCCCCTGCACAATTTTCTGTGACGTTTTGGTCGTAATGCCCGTAATGCACATCAGCTACAGACATGTCATCTATCATTGGAATTACAACTCTATACTGCTTTTTTCGGTTAGTCGGTATGGTCATCAGTCGGTATGGAAAAATAACATAGATAAGTATCTCCTGTCGTTCGGGCCGCTGTTATTGACGTTCTCTACTCCTACACCAACCATTTATTCTCAACATAGAGTGTTCCGACGGTGTCTTTAGCCTAGCCAGGGAATAAAGAGCGGAAAAATGTTGGTCCTTGTTTTTTTAGCCGCATAGATATCGTTTGAATATCCATTTATTTCACCGACCCATTCTCCGAAAACCCCCTATTTTTTTCTTTGCCATTATGTGGTTTTTTACTTCACCACAATTTTAAATTGTGTGTGAAGTAATGCAATCCATCGAGAAAAAAAATCTTACATACCCCAAATTTTGTTTTTTCTTTTGTTATGGACCATTCTCTATCTAAATAGCCAAAAAAAAATTTGGTGTACGTCTGTGAGTGGGTGGGTGGTTGACCTTACTGCATAGGATCTTGATGAAACTTTGGCAAATGATCCAGGTTCACTTGAAAATGGAAGATCTGGATTCATTTTAAATTTGGACAAAATGGCGGGGGTCTCCCGAACACCTCTAAGTTTAAATCTTCAATAACTTCTAATCCCGGCTTATGATCTTATGAAAACTTGGTTTATAAGGTTTTAGTACTGTTTCCAATATTTCTGCGTACCAACGTCCGGTTTGTCACTTCCGGTTAAAAAGTTTTTTTTTCAGATGTTTATCCCTACTGTAGCCTACAATTACAAATCGATTTTCATGAAACGTTGGTAAAAGCTTTCAAGTAACATGAGAAAGATTTTATCAGGTTTTGGAGTACATTGGATAAAGGGTTGGAGGTCCACCATACAACAGGTGGTATTTTCCATCATGTTTTTTATGCTTGTGAATGTTACGTTTTTACGTTCGTGAATGAATTTTGATGACCCTTTGGAAAAAGATTTAAATATGTATGGCTAGGAACTAATTAGTTGTTGAGCGATGGTGAACAAAGGGGTAGGGAGTCCCATACACCAGTTTTTTGAAAGCTTAATAACATCTGTACCTGATAATCGAATTGGATGAAACTTGGTACATAAGCATTTAGTACGGTTCACAACAGTTCTGCATCCCAACTTCCGGTAAAAAAATTTTTTTTGTAATTTTTAAATTTTTTCAGTGTGTTTATGCACACTACAGCCTACAATAATGAAGTGATTATGATAAAACTTATGGAAAAGGTTCCAATTAGTGTGAGAAGATAGTTATCATCTTTTGGGACACATTGATCAAAGTGGCGGGGGGTCTACCATACAACTGCTGACTTTTCACACTTTGTTTTTAAAGTTTGTTGGGAGCATACAGACTTCATTCAATAATCAACTTTAATGACACTTTGAAAAAAGATGGAG
Organism: Diogma glabrata; assembly: GCA_963693315.1. Taxonomy (NCBI): domain Eukaryota; kingdom Metazoa; phylum Arthropoda; class Insecta; order Diptera; family Cylindrotomidae; genus Diogma; species Diogma glabrata. The sequence continues at coordinate 388,811,618 of OY856186.1, forward strand.
ACTTAAATGACAAAGAACTGATTAGTTTTTGGACAATATTGGGATAAGTGGAGAGGGGCCTCCCGAACACCTGTTTAATGTGTCACCATTTTTTCAATGTTTGTTGGGAGCATACAGTATTCGTTCGTGAATGAATTTTGATGACACTTTGGAAAAAAATGCAAATATGTATGGCAGGAACTTATTAGTTTTTGAGCGATAGTGAACAAAGTGGTAGGGGGTCCTCCGGGCACCTGTTTTTTTGGAAGCTCAATAACATCTGTACCTGATAATCGAATTGGATGAAACTAGGTACATAAACATTTAGTACGGTTCACAAAAGTTCTGCATCCCAACTTCCCGGTTTGTCACTTCCGGTTAATTTTTTTTTACTTTTTCTCGTACAACAGAATTTATGTTTGTTGGGGTACTACTGCTTTCTTTAATATTTTTATAATTAGAACTACGCGAAATCTGTAACATTGGTTAGCTTTTAATTAAAGTATTTGATGGATATTAGCTCATTATATATCCAGAACACTTGTCTTTCTAGAGCTGTGGTGAAGTCAGCCTATGCATCAGCGTCGCAATATGTTTATATGTATTGGTTACAATAATTGTTCTGTGGGTGGATGGCGGAATGTGTAGGTTTATGACCACACTTTACAGACATAATTTTTTTATATTTTAGTTAAAACGATTTTCTTTGTTGTTCGAATTTCTTTACATTCATCGAATCTTTTAATATTACCATTTATAAAATTTTGTATCTTTCCTGTTTTCGGTGATCATCAATTCTAAGCTCCTGTCTCTCTTTAAATCATTTGATGCTTTTCCAACGTAGAATAGCAGATATTATTTTCTTATAGGAATCAAACCATTTTTTTTTTGTTTAATGTATCTTTTTCTTAGCCCGGCTAGCTTATTCGGTAGAGCATGAGACTTAATCTCTAGGTTTGGGTTCGAGACCAATTCTCAGCTTATTAATATAATTCTCAGAATGAATGTAATCTACAGGTCTTCTCCTTTCGTCCTGCCCTGTAATGGTTAATACCTCAACCTAGGAATGCGCACATTTTATCTCCTCCACTTTTCAACTGCATCAGAAAGATGCAATCGTGCATTCATTTCCACAGAAACCGGTGGATAATCAATCAATCGGACTTTAACATACATTACAACATACATTCAACATACATTAAGTGCTAAAACATTCATTAAGTGCTAATACAAATAATTGGGGAGGATTGTGGCATGGCGAGTCACCTTTTTTGAGAACCTGAGTGGTGTTTGAGGGACTCGAGTCAATTCGGTAGTTTTAATTTAAATTTTCTTGTGAACAGGTCGTTCGGCAGAATCCTCGATCCAACAGAGCTAGCGGCAGGATGAAGTAGCGTGCGAGCCGAAAAATGGTGGACCTTCACGGATCACCAAACATCTAATTTCAGAGTTTCGGGGTTACGAATTTTCAAAAGTCTGGACTAAAAGATCGTTAAGCAGGTTACCGGCCTGATCTATACGCCCAGACCTTAACAATGCTTCCACTTACCTTTTCCTTCTCTACAAAGTCCCTGAAGCGCACCCAATTCGTTTCTCGTGGATGCCGGTAGATATCTGTGATCACTCAAAGATATTTCCGTAGACTCTCCAGCTCCTGATGTCTTATAGAAGAGACCTGTAGTATACTGATGTCTATGGTTTTTTGCCATCAGTTACCAAAAATAGACCCATTGTGATTTGCAAATTATTAGTAGCAAAGTAATCTGACGAAAGTGAATTTTAGAGTGCTGCTCCGTAACTAAGCATTCATACGGTTAAATCAACTGAGGATAACTCAGCCAGAAGACGCATATCAAGTCATTTATGTGATGCTAAGGAGGTTCCGCCAGAACCCCTTAATCCAGAATGCCCCAGCCCTTAATAGAAAGACCGGGTACTCTGTTTTTAATGATGTAGGGCTCCTATGTTATTGATATTTTTGTATGTAACTTTTCAGCAAGTAAGACCAAATTATATGACCCACTTATACTATGTTGTAGGTTGATTTGTTCGAAACTCAAGCTTGTTCAGTGCCATCATAACACTAACAGTGAACTCAACTGATCATATCTTTTCCTTCCCCCTTCCATTTCAATCTGAAATTCAAATTTGTCGCCGTAATTTATAACAAATTTTTTTTTTTAAAACATGAACAAAGTTTTAATAACAAATCGAAATGCAAAAATTAAAATATAATCTCATATTTAAATTAAACCAAAATAAAATATTCAGTAAAAAAAATTATGATAAAGAACTGTCACAACAACAAAAATTAAACCTAACCTTAAAAACTATTTACATTTTTTTTCTTTTAACACCCAAAAGATGCAAAGATTTCGTAAAATATTTAAACAAAATCATTGTCAAATAATTGGAATGATTCATGTAGATGCATTACCGGGTAATTATAATTATAGCTAAATATATACAAATTTTTATAATGTAAAATAATTAAGTTATAAATTGAATACAAAGGTACTCCAAGTTATGCCGGCAACCTCAATAATATTATAGATAAAGCTAGATATGAAGCAAATATTTTTAAAAAGTATAAAGTCCATAGTGTGTTGATTGAAAATATGAATGATATTCCGTATGTTCAGGATGAGAAAATAGGACCTGAAATTATAGCAACAATGACCAGAATTTCGAATGAAGTAAGAAACATCTTACCCAAACCGATTCCGATTGGAATACAAATATTAGCATGTGGAAATAAACAAGCGTTGGCCGTTGCAAAAGCATCAGATTATCAATTTATACGAGTGGAAGGATTTGTGTTCGCTCATATAGCTGATGAAGGTTTTACTAACTCAAATGCTGGTGAGTTATTACGATATCGTAAACAAATCGATGCTGATAATATTTTGATTTTTACCGATATTAAGAAAAAACACAGTTCACATACAATCACAAGTGATATCTCGTTGTTGGAAACGGCTTGTGCCGCAGAATTGTTTTTAACCGATGGAGTTATATTGACTGGCAGCTCAACAGGTTATGCTGCCGATCCAAAAGAATTGGATCAAGTGTATAAAAAAGTTTCGGTACCAATATTAATTGGATCAGGTGTTACGAAAGCAAATGTTGGAGATTATTTCAAAAAATCAAATGGGATTATAATTGGATCCTATTTCAAAAAAGATGGGTTTTGGAAAAATGATTTATCGGAGAAAAGAATTGAAAGTTTTATGGAAATTATAAATGAAAATAAATTGAATTTATAAAGATAGTCCAAATACCAAAATTTATCTAAAAAAAAAGTCTTGAAGTTAAAATTAAACCCTAAAAAAAACTTGCAAAAAATCTCGTTACTTTTTCGCGAAACGACAAGTTCGATTGGTTATCCGAACATGATTGAAAATCCCGTGGAAACGAATAACCATCATCATTATATTTGTTATTTTCTAATTCAAATTTAACTCGTTTCTTTGGAACCGTATAGTTTTCAATTTTACCATCACCCTCAGCTCCACCGTCAACATTCTTTGAACCACCACTACCACCACCACCCAACGGAAAAAACATGTCTTTAAATTCTTGGTTAGCTTTTTGTTGTAACGATAAATCAATCATTTTCGGCGAACCAAAAATTTTAATCGGACTAACAACTGAATTATTTTCATCATTTTCTTTAATTTTACGTTTAAGCTTTTCACGTCCTTTTATATGAAAACAATTTTTCGTTGATTTTGTATTCTCGGATTCAGATTCGGATGAACTATTAAATCGATGTACATGTTCAAAATCTTCCACTTTCGTATTACTTTCGATTTCAAATTTATTAACATCGCGTGTTTTACGTAACGGTTTTCTTTTACTCGATTCTTTACGTAGTGTTTTACGACATTGAATATGTAAATCAATCGTTTCTCTTAATATTGTTATCCATGACTTACATAAATTTATATCATCTGTTGAAAATATTGTTCCGTCACCAAAACATGATAACTTAAAATTACCAGGAAAAATTTCCGTTACCTTACACTTTTTTAATGGGAAAATACAACTACATTTCAACGAATTCTCAACTAAATTATTTTTTGGACGATCTTTTAAGATTTTACAGTACATGAAAATGTCGGACATTAGAATACAATATCGTTTGTAATTCGTACCGTTACTTGAGATTCTTGTGAGAATACCTTCTTTGATAATTTTACGACTGGGTTTAACGATACCTGGTTTTTTATTTGTTAACGAATTTTGTAAGTTTATCAAAGCCTGTGTGTGTTCTTGATCTTCAATGACAGAATCTATATGAGAAACTGTATTTTCGATTTGTTTGATGGAATCTAAAACAAACAATATAAAATGAAAAACCTCTAGAAACCATCACGAAAATAGACCAACTAACCCACCTTGAATTATTTTGTAATCAATATCAGACGGTTTGGTATATAATAAAACTTGCTGTAACAACAATCGATAACGAGGCACTCTTTGTATTGGACAAATCAACAAAGAATTCAATTTTGTTTGTACTTCTGGTCTGCATTCCGTGTTCAAAAGAAATTTCTTAAAATTATGATGTTTCACAGAAAGTTCCTGCAATAGAAAATAGTTTATAATAATAATTCAATTGCTATACAAATGTTTAATTTTACTTGTAGCGTCAGTAACGACAATTTATAGTCAAATGCATATACCGAATACAACTTAAAAAATGGAGCTAATTTTAAAAATGCGGTAGCCACACTATCTAAATCCGACTCTAATTCGGTTAACAGTTCTTTGTTTAAATTATAAATCATTTCAATTTGTCCGAATAGTATCATATGTGTTGATAAATCAATTATACTTTTTAATGGATTCACAAAATATGTTATCAATATATCTAATTGTTTAATATACGACTTTTCTGATGACAAAATTTCGGCAACAGCTTGTCGCCGTAACATGATTAATTTATTTTTTTCACAATTAACATCTTCATCGGATGAATCTAGCATTTGGCAAACTATGAAATAGATAAATCAAATAAATATTTCTTAGCTGTTTTGTAATTCTCACCTTTATTCCTGGTTTTTGCAGTAAGAAGATTACGTTCTTGAAGAACTTTCTTCATTTCTTGGCTGAATGTTATTTGCGATGGTGGAGTTGAAAAATCAGGCTTTATATAAGTTTTGTGTGGAGTATAATGTTTTGAATTCATTTTAAAGTTTAAAAATTTATCACTTCGTCAATAAGTCAAACAAAATTTGATAAATGACAGGTGACAGTTGGATTTAAAATTAACGCTATTTGAAAAAAGTTCATAGAAAAAACAGAAGATGTCACTGTTGTTGTGCGTTCGGTTTATGTAATCCTTTGAAATACCAAATTTTAGTTCAGTGTTTCGTTTTTATTTTTGAAAACAATTGCTTGAGTTGATTCAAATTTGTCGTTGAATCATATTGTTATTTTTTTCAAACAAAACTATGTAGGAAAGCTAAATCAGAAACACAGTTTATGATTCTAGTTAATTCGAATTATACAACTATATGCACTATATGACCCTTTTGCATTTGTCCACAACTCGACTCAGCAAACGGCAGGCATTTATTTATTTTATGGCAGACACCCTTCATTGGAATCACTCATTAAACAATCTGATCGACCGCCATATATTCGTTTCAGTAGACCTGTGATCATCGTGTTTACGTTCCCTATATTTTCTACCAGGTTTTTAATAAATCGTTTTCTAGCGTCTTGAAACTTTAAACATTGGGCATAACTATAGAAGAAGTTAGAAGGCAATCAATATATTAGCTATATACCTCGTCTGTCTGTTCGTAAGAGTTTTGTTCAAAGTCCTATTACTAAGTTCAGGCTCCTTTCGTCGAAATTTGTAGCTCCTTTCGTCGTTTTTGGAAGGATCCTTGGTCGGAACTGGGTTCCGAGTACTTTTGGGCCGTAGACTAGACCCATCCATCTTTAGAAGTCCACATGATGCAAACCACCTATTCAATTGTCCAGAAACCCCAACCGACCTAACGAGGAAATTTGTGGTACTACCCAAGGGCAGTAGCAGAGTTCCATAACCTGGTCATGGAGCCGACATATTAGTCCCACCCGTCGAGAACTGAGCTTGGGCTGGGATTAGTAATCAATAGATTGTATTATTAGATTTATAATGAATATAATGGATTCAATAAGGATTGTATTTAAATAAGAAACCCAGGGGCGCACACAGAAAAAGTTTAGGGAGGGGGGTCCAACTAATTTTTTTTAATAAAAAGTGCTGTGTAGGCATTACAACAACACCCATAGATATCTTTTAAGACCTAGGTCCAACAACAACATGCATGTTGATGAACGTTTTTTAAACCTTTGTGGATTCTACGCCCCCTGGACTGTTGATTCGGACTAAGCATTTCATTTGTACGATGCAGATCGGTGTGTTTCGATCGATTGTTGATCTTTTGTTTCAAAAAACGTATTGGCTGTCAGATTTGTCTTCCAAAAAGGATTTTATATGTGTGTATCAGTGATGCTAGACTTTAAAAAATAAATTTACCGTTGCCGTATCAAAACTTCTCGATTTTTACCGTTTCTTTAAGGAAAAACTTACCACCATGCTTTCAATTAAAAAAAATATACATATGCAGCGATTCCACACGAAACCGATCAGATTTTGTCCTCATCCCTTCTGATTTTTGTGAATAAATGTTCTCTATATTAAAGAAATACGAAAAATGATTTTTGTTTTTTTTGCAGAGCTCTACTTTTTGGCAGGGGAGTGTGACGTTTTTAGGTTTTCGCAAAAACGAAAATTTTTAAAGACCTGTTACTCAAAAACTAAACAACCGATTTTAATAAACGTGGTCTCAAATGAAAGAAATTAAACGGTTATTTTAAAAATATATATTTTTAAAATTTTATTTTGTTATTTTCTAGGCGAAAAATAACGATTTTTCGAAAAATGTGATTTCTTACCACTTTCGACAACAACAATTATCAGATTTTTTATTTTTTTTTATAAGTTTGATTATTCCTAAAAACAATAAAGTAATAAAAAAAAATATATTGATTACATTTTTAGATTTTTGAGATCAATTAAACTCAAGTAAGTAAAGAAGTAATTGGAATTTTTTCAATTCAAAGGTATGGTTTGAAGTTTTTCAGAAAAAAACTCCAATTCAGATTTTTCGTGTTTCGGATCGGATTCGAACCTACCCTCGTCAGTGCCCGGCTCGAATCCTTAGGCAGACACGCTATCGATTACGCCGTTGAGGCGATGACAATTTCAAAGTTGAAAGTTCTTCATCACTTATTTATTTTACTTAAGTTGAATTTTTCCACTGTCATTAGACTCCATATTATGGAAATGTTTTTACATTATATGGGATTTTTGCATTAAATTTCTAGACAATACTTTTGTGTGAATTCATTGAACGGGGAACATTTCTATTCTAATTAACATCCTAAGTCACGTTTGTATAGTCATTATTGATTGTTTCCAATCAATGTGAAATCAATGGCTGACACTTGGTCAATTTGTAGTTCTATATTTATTAACATTAGACTACATTAAGGGAATTTAAATTTATTTTTAGATTTTTGAGATCAATTAAACTCAAGTAAGTAAAGAAGTAATTGGAATTTTTTCAATTCAAAGGTATGGTTTGAAGTTTTTCAGAAAAAAACTCCAATTCAGATTTTTCGTGTTTCGGATCGGATTCGAACCTACCCTCGTCAGTGCCCGGCTCGAATCCTTAGGCAGACACGCTATCGATTACGCCGTTGAGGCGATGACAATTTCAAAGTTGAAAGTTCTTCATCACTTATTTATTTTACTTAAGTTGAATTTTTCCACTGTCATTAGACTCCATATTATGGAAATGTTTTTACATTATATGGGATTTTTGCATTAAAAATTTCTAGACAATACTTTTGTGTGAATTCTTAGAATGGGGAACATTTCTATTCTAATTAACATCCTAAGTCACGTTTGTATAGTCATTATTGATTGTTTCCAATCAATGTGAAATCAATGGCTGACACTTGGTCAATTTGTAGTTCTATATTTATTAACATTAGACTACATTAAGGGAATTTAAATTTATTTTTAGATTTTTGAGATCAATTAAACTCAAGTAAGTAAAGAAGTAATTGGAATTTTTTCAATTCAAAGGTATGGTTTGAAATTTTTCAGAAAAAAACTCCAATTCAGATTTTTCGTGTTTCGGATCGGATTCGAACCTACCCTCGTCAGTGCCCGGCTCGAATCCTTAGGTAGACACGCTATCGATTACGCCGTTGAGGCGATGACAATTTCAAAGTTGAAAGTTCTTCATCACTTATTTATTTTACTTAAGTTGAATTTTTCCACTGTCATTAGACTCCATATTATGGAAATGTTTTTACATTATATGGGATTTTTGCATTAAATTTCTAGACAATACTTTTGTGTGAATTCATAGAATGGGGAACATTTCTATTCTAATTAACATCCTAAGTCACGTTTGTATAGTCATTATTGATTGTTTCCAATCAATGTGAAATCAATGGCTGACACTTGGTCAATTTGTAGTTCTATATTTATTAACATTAGACTACATTAAGGGAATTTAAATTTATTTTTAGATTTTTGAGATCAATTAAACTCAAGTAAGTAAAGAAGTAATTGGAATTTTTTCAATTCAAAGGTATGGTTTGAAGTTTTTCAGAAAAAAACTCCAATTCAGATTTTTCGTGTTTCGGATCGGATTCGAACCTACCCTCGTCAGTGCCCGGCTCGAATCCTTAGGCAGACACGCTATCGATTACGCCGTTGAGGCGATGACAATTTCAAAGTTGAAAGTTCTTCATCACTTATTTATTTTACTTAAGTTGAATTTTTCCACTGTCATTAGACTCCATATTATGGAAATGTTTTTACATTATATGGGATTTTTGCATTAAATTTCTAGACAATACTTTTGTGTGAATTCATAGAATGGGGAACATTTCTATTCTAATTAACATCCTAAGTCACGTTTGTATAGTCATTATTGATTGTTTCCAATCAATGTGAAATCAATGGCTGACACTTGGTCAATTTGTAGTTCTATATTTATTAACATTAGACTACATTAAGGGAATTTAAATTTATTTTTAGATTTTTGAGATCAATTAAACTCAAGTAAGTAAAGAAGTAATTGGAATTTTTTCAATTCAAAGGTATGGTTTGAAGTTTTTCAGAAAAAAACTCCAATTCAGATTTTTCGTGTTTCGGATCGGATTCGAACCTACCCTCGTCAGTGCCCGGCTCGAATCCTTAGGCAGACACGCTATCGATTACGCCGTTGAGGCGATGACAATTTCAAAGTTGAAAGTTCTTCATCACTTATTTATTTTACTTAAGTTGAATTTTTCCACTGTCATTAGACTCCATATTATGGAAATGTTTTTACATTATACATTATTGATTACAGTTTTTAAGATATGATTTTTTTAACATTCCAACTATTTTAAAACAAAAATCGTTATAGATGAAAAAAGTCCAAGCGGCACGTATATCCGCTAGAAATAGGTAGATTTCGAGATCAGACAGTTTTGTGTGCCAGTAGAATCTGATATATCAGATTAGTTTAAACAACACAAACTAATTTCAAACAGATATCGAACATATTTTAAAAAGAAAATTAGCTAGATATAAGCAAAACTATATCTATCCAATTTTGCAACAAACAAATATCAAATCTACCACAGAATATGTGTGTGACAATTTATGACATAAACCTACGCTATATCATATGTCGTCCAATTACTGCAAAATATCAAAATAGTTTATTTCTAAGAAAAAAAATTAATTTCTTCTATTCAAACCTTTTTATTTTTTTTTTCATTGACTGTTATAAGGTTTTTGGAAATTGTAGTTATGGATTGTTGCAATCTTTTTTGTTGAAGCCAACAAGTCAAAAGCGACCGTGAGAGTGCCGGTTGAAACGCATTTTGTGTTTTACAAGCTTTTTTGTTGGAGCCGCTCACTCAGAAACCTCCAGCTGCAGAGGTCTTTTTTTGAAAGAAACTAATTAAAAAGGTTTCAAAGATTCTAAACTTATGAAGTTTTTAAAAATATTAGAATCTAAACGGCCGTTATAACGGATCTAAAAAACAGAGTTTTTTTCTAGTATAAAGCCTCTAGTTTCTTAACCCTGTGTTGGATTTGGCTGATTTACAAACTTGTCCAAGATATTAATAAAATGCACGTTTTTAGAAAAGGTTTTTTGATCTGGCCTTACAAATGCGACCATGAGAGTGCGGGTTGTTTAAAAAAAATATTTTTTTTGCAAACTTTTTTGTTGGAGCCACTCACTCTGGAACCTCTAACTGCAGAGGTCTATTTTTAAAACAAATTGATAAAAAAGGTTCCGAAAGATTCTAAATTTGTTAACTTTTTTAAAGTATTAGTATCCAAACGGCCGTTATAACGGTTTTAAAAAATCAATTTTTTTTAGAAAAAAGCATCTTGTTCCTTAACCACATGTCGGATTTCGCTGATTCACGAACTCGTCCGAGATATTAATAGAACACACATGTACAGAAAATTTTTTTGATCTACCTCAACAAATGCGACCGAGAGAGTGCCGGTCGTTTTCGTTATATCTCATATCGTTTATATATATATATATATATATATATATATATATATATATATATATATATATATATATATATATATATATATATATATATATATATATATATAATATATATATATATATATATATATATATATATATATATATATATATATATATATATATATATATATATATATATATATATATATATATATATATATATATATATATATATATATATATACATACATATATATACATATATATATATATATATATATATATATATATATATATATATATATATATATATATATATATATATATATATATATATATATAAGTTTTTTTTTTTTGTTTTTTCGTCTCCGCTTATCATATATAGTCGTTTGGCACAAAAATTTTTCCGAAATTCCGAGATGAAGCCCATTGCAATAGTAGATTTTTATATGAAATCTACCTAAAACGTGATCTACGCAGGTGAAAAAAACGAAATTTGAACTTGACCATTTTTGATTTTCCTGAAACTTGACATGTAAGTAGTATTGACAAAATAAAAAATACAACTTATTTTAAAAATTTTTTAAAGTGCTTAGTTTGAGCATAGGGGGCACCCCAACATGCATGAAAAATGAAAATTCTGCCAATCCGATGTAACTTTGAAATTAAATTGCTCAAGAACGGTTATACCAATTTCATCAAACTTTTTTTCGTTTGATAGATGATTAGTTAGTCATTTGAAAAAAATTAATTAATTGTTTTTATAATTAATTTTTAAATAAAAATATTAAAAAACTGTTTTAAAGATGGCACTAGGGTCGAAGATCAATTGAAATTTAATTAATTTTTTTTCTGAAAATAGTTCTATTCTTACTCTAAAATAAATCAAATTAACTCAGAGGCGTTAATTTTTGTTCTTGAGATATTTAATTTTAAAGATTTTTTGGTACGACTGAAATTCGAATTTTTCTTCATTTTTTCAAACAACTTCCATTAACAAAAAATTGTAAAATCAATTAAATTTTAACTTTGTTTTTTTTTTTTTAAATATAGCTCTAACCTTACTTTAAAATATATCAAATTTACAAAGAGGCGTTAATTCGTGTTCTTGAGATATTTAATTTTAAAGATTTTTAGTCCGATTAAAATTCTAATTGTTCATTATATTTTCGAACGATTTGTATCAGAGCAATTTCACGCAACTTCAGCAAATTTTTGGGAAATTTTGACTTGACCCCTTTTAATTTTGATTATTTTTTGTTTGTAGATAGTCTTTCATAAATAAAAAATACAAGTTCTCTTAGAATTTTTTTTCGACCAGGGGTCTTCACAGGGTGCCCCTCAATTTTTTGTTATTTTGTGATGTGAGTGCATTTTGACGAGCGATTGTAGAAAAACTACTCAATCGATTTTCATAAATGATATGTCGTTGAATAGGTATTAGAACAAAGTTTTTAAAAATGTACACTGTTACCTTTTTGAAATAATTTTTAACGGCGTAACATAAGAAAAAAATGGTGTAATTGAACAAAAGATGGCACTACACCTTTTTTTTTTTAAACAAAATTGAAGCTTATTTTATATCTAACTACTTGTGAAAGTTTAGGACTAGCGATATTTTTTGTTTTAAAGATAAAATTCGTTGTGCATATGACTGTCGGGAACCAGTTTTTTTTGTTCTGAAGGAAAATTATAAAAATGGCGTTATAAACTAAGAGATTTTTTTTTATGTTAAATATCAAATATTTTATTATTAAATGATCTTTTTAAAATATTATAAAAATTATATATACAAATTATATGTACAATAAAGAAAATATGAGCAATTTCAGCATAAATACACAAAAGCGCTTATTGCTATGTACATTAAATGACGCTTATGTGGAGTTTAAAAATAAGTTTCTTGATGTGAAAATAGGATTTACCAAATTCACGTCCCTTCGACCACAAGAATGTTAGTTCATAATGTGTGCGTGTGTACCATACATCAAAATATAAAACTAATGATTCAACACTCTAAAATGTCTTAGATTACTGACGCTGCTTTCCAGAATTATAAAACATTAATTGACTTTGTTTCATGTGGTGAATTAACAGAAGATTGTCATACTTTGAAGTGCAATGAATGTTCAAAAAAACTTCAACAACTGGAGATTACTAAATGATTTTAACGTTAAAGGAATCCTTCAAGTCAAATATCAACAATGGATTACCACTGATCGATCGTAGAAGAATCTATGAAAAAATTTGTTTACCGTTTACAAATTTTGATACCACACAACTTTATAGCAAAACAGCAATCTACATTCATTGAGGAAAGGAAAAAAATTAGAACGAAAGAGTGCTTTGTTCAAGGAGATTTTTCTGAAAACTACGCCTTCATAATTCAGGATTCGGTTCAAGGTTATCATTATAATAATTCATCCATTTGTCATTTATTTTAACAGTGCCGCAAGTGAATATATACAGCACCGAAGTTTTATACTCATTTCGGATATAAACGATCACAACAGTACTACAGTCCATCTTTTCATTACAAAACTTATTGAATTCATCAGAACGCATATAAATTCTAATATTGGGAAAATAATTGGGTACGGGGCACCTTCTCAATACAAAAATAAACATAACCTAATTAACCTATGCCACCATAAAAAAGACTTTAAGGTTGATGCAGAATGGCATTTTCATGCTACCAGCCATGGCAAGGGACCTTGCGATGGGATTGTTGGTACACTGAAGCGTGCTGCACACCGTTATAGTATGGGGAGCAGAGATATTATTGATACACCAAAAAAACTTTTCGAATGGGCTTTATAATGGGAATCTACCATGAACTTTGGATACGCCGATAAAAATGAATATCAATTAACAAAAGAAAAATTACAAAATCGATATAAAAATATGCGATTACTATAAGTGGAACTCAAAAATTTCATTCTTTTGTACCATTAAATACTAAGAAAATAATTGCAAAATTTTCCAACTCAAAAGAAACCTTTGAATGTAAAATAAGTAAATAATTTTTAATACATATATTTATTTTCTTTAACCTACATATATAATTTGTATGATATTTTAAAAAGTTTATTCAATAATAAAATATTTGTAATTTAATGTTAAAATACAATCTTTTACTTTATGATTCCATAATAACATAATACGAACATAATGCTTCTCCAGTCAAAAGTTCCTAAATAGATTTAGTTATTTATACGGCTTTTTTATTTGCAGTCGAGACTGTCAAATTATTTTTTATAAGAGTGACAAGTGATTACTAAAAGTGATAAATAAACATTTCATTTTTTTATGCCATCTAATACAAAGAAAATAATTGCAGAAGTGTTTTCCTATTCAAAAGAAACTTCTGTTTGTAAAATAAGTAAATCATTTTTAACAATTGTATTTATTTTATTTATTGTACTACAAATATAATTTTTATAATATTTTAAAAAGTTCATCTAATAATATAATATTTGATATTTAACATAAAAAAAAATCTTTTAGCTTATAACGCCATTTTTATAATTTTCCTTCAGAACAAAAAAAACTGATTCCCGACAGTCATATGCACAACGAATTTTATCTTTAAAACAAAAAATATCGCTAGTCCTAAACTTTCACAAGTAGTTAGATATAAAATAAGCTTCAATTTAGTTTAAAAAAAAGAGGGGTAGCGCCATCTTTTGTTCAATTACACCGTTTTTTTCTTATGTTACACCGTTAAAAATTATTTCAAAAAATTAACAGTGTACATTTTTAAAAACTTTGTTCTAATGTTCAACGGCATCGATTGTGAAAATCGATTGAGTAGTTTTTCTACAATCGCTCGTCAAAATGCACTCACATCACAAAATAACAAAATATTGAGGGGCAACCTGTGAAGACCCCTGAGAATCTTGTATTTTTTATTTATGAAAGACTATCTACAAACAAAAAATAATCAAAATTAAAAGGTGTCAAGTCAAAACGATGTTGAATCTATTGCTCATCATCAAAAAATTTTAACCACTGAAGTTCGAGAAAATAATGAACAATTAGAATTTTAATGGGACTAAAAATCTTTAAAAGTATCTCAAATATCTCAAGAACACGAATTAACGCCTCTTTGTAAATTTGATATAGGGCAATTCCACGTGACTCACGTTACAAAATGACACAGTTTTCGATTTTATAATTGCTATTTATTTGCAGTTATGATTCTTTTTTGTGAAAAAACACTGCTTATATGAACCAAGGGACTTCCTACAGTAGAGAAATATACTATTTTAAAAGAAAAATATATAATTGAGGGAACAGCAGTCTTATTTATAAGCGTGACTCACGCTACAATGAAAAAGACACACATATTTGGAAGGTAACATAAATGTTAATTTTCTCTTCTTGCAGAATAGTTATTTAAAAAAAACTTACTTCAAAAGGATTGGAACATTCAAAACTCTTGTTTAACACTTAAATTACAAATTTTACATGTTAGTTATTAGGTTAATTCTAATTAATATGTGTGACTCACGTTACTCTATTTTGTGACTCACGTTACATTTCCTTTTTCTACTTCTTAGTCTTACATCTGTATAAATTTTAATGCTTTAAAAGGTATTTGACATTAATTATATGCATCTGTGAAACCTTGTGTGGAAAAGTATTGGCAACACTGTAGCAACAATGCTTTGATTTTAATAATTACTGTAAATATAACTTTGGCAGTATTAAAATCAAAATAAACTTTTTGTATTCCTTCTATTAATTCAAAAATGTAAATTATGTAAATTATAATTATTAATTATTAATTATAATTATTATTATTATAATATTAATTATTATAATATTAATTATTATTAATTATAATTATTATTATATTATAATTATAATTATTATTAATTATAATTATGTAAATTATTTGGTAAATTATAAACTTCTAACATATTTCAATACATCTAAATCAAAGTTTAGTTGTTATTTTGAAATTTTTTTTTTGATTGTGTGTCCTGTGTTTCGTGGAATTGCCCTATATTTTAAAGTAAGGTTAGAGCTATATGTATTTAAAAAAAGCTGTGCGTGGAGTCCCTCCGCGCGGAAGAAGTGAAACTTTTTAATGTGGAAATAAAAACATATTACATTCATTTAAAAGTCATTAATTAAAATTATTTAAAAAAAACACGGTCAACGAATTACCTTATAAGTGTATACACAAATGATTAAAACAAAAGGGGTAGAAATTGATTTTTAGTGAACTCATACTGTTCATAATCTTTAAGACAAACTTTATTAACATTGCTTACAATTCACAATGGATCGCATCTTTTAATTATCATTTTCGAGTGTAGCCTTTCGTCGAAATTTCGTCGAACGTCAAAATTTAATACAATTTCATAAAACAATATAATTTCATCGAACATCAGAAATTGATACAATTTCATCGACCATCAGAATGTAATATAATTTCATCGAAAATAAAAGTTTAATATAAATAATACATCAAACATTAAAAATCAATATAATGTCAACGAACATCAAAATTTAATAAAATTTCATCAAACATCAAAATAAATATCAAAATAAAAAACTAATATTTTATGTAAATTAAATGATTAATTAATTTCTGTGTAGATAATAACGGTGATGAGACGGTTTATATTTCATCGAGTCATAAACAATTTGAGTGTAGCGTTAGACAGAGTGTAGCGTCAGACAGAGTGTAGCGCAAACATTTAACGCAACCTTGTTGGAAGTCGCATAAGAAGTTTCACTTCAAAAACAGGTTTTTGGTCATAGATTAGATTGTCGTATGTTATATTAAAATTATACAAAAAAATTTGTAAGTTGTCCCCTAACGCGGTTGTTCTTTTTCCACTGAAGGTCGGAATAGTTTGAACCTGCTTGAAAGTATCTCCGTTTGTCATTTCGGAATTTAATTTGGTTTCTAATTCTATATTATTTAAAACAATTTGTGTTTGCCAAGCTAAATCTATGAGATCTTCAATATCACTATTATTACATAAATTTAATACGGTACCTGTATAACCTTGTGATGATTTGGATTTAGACTTCCTTCTATTTTCCCGGATGGCTGATCTTGTTATATCTCTTCTGCTTCGGAGGTTGTAAAATGCTGAATCTTCGCATGATGTACTCATTCAAGAACTTGTAATGAGTAACATTGTTTGTAATACATATAATTTAACTATGAAGTTTGAAAACTCGTTCACGGTGTCTTGAGGGTATAATTTTATAAACAATATATATATATATATATATATATATATATATATATATATATATATATATATATATATATATATATATATATATATATATATATATATATATATATATATATATATATATATATATATATATATATATATATATATATATATATATATATATATATTCTTTATATCAAATGATAACTTTTTGATATCAATTTTCAAAATAGTGACAAATATAATGGGCTGACTGTTTGTACTTTCTTTTCAATAAATAAATCACACGGCTTTGTCCTGCTATAAATATTTTTACACTGAATTGTTTTTTATGCACAGCATACACTGTTGTGCGAAGAAATATAAGTGTTCACTAAATTATTATTTTTCAACCACAGCACTAACTATCTGAATTTTTTTTTTTATTAACTAGTTAGACATGTTTAGCACACTAAATATGAAATATTCATTATTCAGACTCTTTAAATATCCGAAGATCAAGATACCATGTCAACTATATAGGAAGGAGATGGAGAAAATGGAAGGAATGAGGATATAGGGATAACTATACTAATTGTTGTAAATGACGATGGACATTTTCTTTAAATATCTGAGGTGAAAATTCATCGGGAAATACAGAGGAGGGCATTGAGTTCCACAATTTGGCCACTTTATTAAAATAGTCGTTCTGGAAGGGCACAGTTCTACAAATACCTCGTTTGTACAACAAATGGATGGGATAACTCGGCAGCTCTTGTTTGTCGATTATACTGCGCACACAATGGAAGGATATTTTGAATTTCCTTAGAGGAGAATTCGCTAAAGTTATGTTTATAGTAGATTGATAATTCAGCCACATTTCTTCTGTGCTGGAGTGAATCAAGGTGGTCCGTTAGTTCAGTATTGCCAATCAACCTTATTGCTTTTCTCTGAACAGAGTCTAGACATTTTATTGTTGACTGACAAGCACCTCCCCAAACATGACAGCAGTATTCCATACATGGACGAATAAAGGACTTGAAGATTAGCAAAATTTGATCGGGATTGAAATACTTTTTACATCGACTCGAGCGAGGTGGTTGAACAAATGTTTATTCCATTTCAGGTAATTTTGAATATCCACTCCAAGAAGTCTAACTGAGCTCCAACTGAGCTAGGTGTTTAACCTAGTATGCAGAACCGGCTCTTTATTAACGAGATATCATAAGATTTCGTATCTCATCGTCAGAACAACCATCCCAGAACTCTACGCGTAAAGCTTGAAAAACGGAAGGCAAATGGAACTGTTGGGTTAATGATAATATGAAATCGCCAAAACCTTTTGGAGGCGTAATCAATGAATAAGAGGTGAAGGTGACGAGAAAATATCAGACAAATCGGGGAAGGAATTGTTATTGAGGACTCCAGTTCGATAGATAAACTCTTCTACTTCCAGACCATTAGCTCCACCAGTGAGAACCACATTCCAGTTCCGCCTAGTATTTGAAGGATTTTCCGTGTAAGTCGATCCATGTTTCTTGCATGCAGTATAGTGGGGGATAGACCTCCGGTGGGTATCTAGGAGAGGTGTGGTGCAGTGGAGATACAAATTCTCGCTGAAACATCGATTGGGAGAGCCTGAAGATATATTAAGTCCGGTGTATGTACCACTTGGGACGTCTGGTGATGAGAGTTATCAACATCTCTTGTACTATCACTCGCAGCACATTTGCTTTGCTAGTTCGAATATATGCTTCCATAGTTCGATAACTGTAAATTTGGGCTCGAGCAAATATATAGGAACATATGTATTGTCTGAAAAAATATGTATTCTCTGGAGAACCTAAATACATCCAGAGATTATAATATTTCGGCGGATCATGTCTATAATCCACTTGAATAATTACAAATAACACACTCTACATAGAACGAGCAAACAAACCTGATTTGTAGTCATGGTTGCTGCGGCCGATAAAGCATTATGCGCTTGGGAAAGGACCTAGGTGAAAGGCGAACCCGGGTCCCCTGAGTCGAAGCTTAGCGTGCTACCATACTCAACACATCTAAAATCGGTAAACCACTATCCACCTAAAGCTGTTTGTCCTGATGTAAATGCTGCACTGCATGATCTTCAAATGGATTTTATTGAACAGGAGACAAAGTCTTGTTATGCGACCCTACCATCAACAATCATGTGACATATATCTCACATAAAACCATTCACTCCACTCTCCTAATTGATATTACCGGTAACTCTTTTAGTTTTGGTACTCATCTTCTCTACATAGCTCTTTTAAGCATTTTGCAGTTCCAACAGTAATGTTGCTGTCGCTTCTCTTTTAAGCGCCGGCCGCTTTTATTTCAGTGAAATAATTTTCATTTGGGTTGGAAGCGCCATTCGAGCTCTTATTTATTTTTGAACCTCTTAGCTTGCTTAACTATTTTCTGAGGTCACTACTTTACCAGTGCAACCTGACAATTTATTTTTGTATTTTCTTTTAATATTTCCTTAAATTTTTAATCATATTTCGAAAAATGTTGGCATCCAATATGATACGTGAGTGTGCACACTCACGTATCATATTGGATGCCAACATTTTTCGAAATATGATTAAAAATTTAAGGAAATATTCATGACGTCATATTCGAACAACTACTTTAGTTGATAAAACAATAATAATAACAAAACAATGCCCAGTTGTAATTTTTTACGTGGGCTTAAAAAGGCTGCGCCATAATATAATCTGTTTTTGTTGTAAAAGATAAATAATTAAAACATTAGTTTGTGAACAAGTTTTGTTTTTTTAATATACATTTTTAATTATTTTCCAATTTTATATTTTTTTTAAATTTAAGTACATTTTCGATTAAATTCATAATTTTTCTGTTATTAATAATAATAATAATAATAATAATAATTTTTATATGACAACAATGAAATATTTTATTTCTTTGGATGATATTTTTCTTTCAGAATAAGTTAATGATAATTAATTCAATGTTTAATTATAATAATAATAATTTACTTAGCATAATTAATTTAAATAAATTATAATTATTTATGTTTTATTATGATCTATTAACAATTTTTTCTACATTTACTAAACTATAAACTGTGTGTGTGTAGTTTTTGGTTGATATAAATTTAATAGTTGAAAATCATATTATTGATTGGATTTGGTCTGATTGTGGATGTAAGGATAAAAATATAGATAAGTTAATATAAATAGTGCAATACATGTATTATGTCCCTGATAAAATTTAAAAATAAAAATGATATCAGCTTTTCTTTTTTTTATACAGTTGAATAAATTACATTATAGTGTAATTAAAATTTATTAGCATTGACAAAATTTGATTTTTTTAATTTTTGATTAACATGTATTACACTTAACATATACTTTTTTTCCAAATATTTTATTAATTCATTATTTTGTTTATATCGAACAACACAATCGTTTGAAGTTATTTATTTGAGGTATTTCTTTTATTTGTTTCTAAATTCAAACAAAATATATTATATATTAAATAGTGACATTTATTTATTAACGGTGATTTGATTTATTGATCGATTTTTTAAAATTTCATTTATTTATAATTGTAAAATATAAAATTATTATTTTAACGATTGAAAAAAAAACAACATAAGCCATGGATGGTTTTAACAGTTTTGTTTTTTATTTTAAATTAGATTTTATTCGATATATATAATTAATAATTATTGGCAAACCAAAATGACTGAAATTCATAACCATATTTGTCTGAAGATGACAATTCCTGGGCAGGAAAACTTAAACATTATAAGTTGTTTGACAGGTAAGTTTGCTTAGGTCGATGAGACAAAAAACACATCAAAACATCCTGACTTATTCGTTTCTAGCAATAATTAAAAATAAAACAAAATGTTTACCAAAAATAAATAAAACAAATATGTAAAAATAAATTAATGAAATTATAGAAATAATTGAAATTAAAAAAAGATATAAGATCGATGTGTGCGTCCTTTAAATTAGTAACATTATTTAAATTATTTTTATTAGCGTTTTTTTTTTAATTATGAATAATTGTTGATTGATTAATAATAAATAGAATCCTTTTAATTAATACAATACACATGCAAACGTTTATGTATAATTTATTTATGATAAATTTTAATATTAATTTACATACTTTGAATTGATTCAATTAAATTTATTTTAAATTCATTTTATTTTGTTTCTTAGCATTGTTTGCAAACATTCCTACACATTTAGTTTTTTTTTTAATTTATTTATAATCATTAATTTTTCGAGGTTTTACAGAGTTGCACATAGGTCACATATTCAATTTTTAAATATTTTAGGATCGTTAAATTATTTACAATATGTATATTATTTTTATTTGGGAAACATTTGTTTAAGAAACAAAAACATCAGATATATAACGAGTCCATTATGTGGGAATAGTGATAATATGTGACACGATGGCAACCCCTTTTGCATCTGTCAAATTTTGTTTTAACTACCTAATTTTACGTATCGTACGCTGTATATAAACATATATGTGTATATCATATTTTTTTACTGTCTTGATGACTTAAGCATTGTTTAATAATAAATAAAGTTAATTTGAAATATAACATAATAAATTTGTTTTATAAACTGATATTGTAAATTTTTGTTTATCGTATTCATTCTTTGAATGAATTATTTTTGGCTTCCATTTTTATTGAGATACAGTAATTTTGTAGTAACAATAAATTATAATCTTTCAATTAAAATAAGCAACCAAATATATGACCTTTTGTTAGGAACAGTAAAATATTTATTTTGAACTATGAATATTTTCATCTAGTCCAATCAATTTTTAATATTTTAAAAATTTAATTGAGTTTTCCGTTTGACACATTTTTTATTTTGAATTTTACTTAATTTATGTCGCTTATTTAATTATTATTATTTTTCTTTTAAAAATTTTATTTTTTGATGCTAATTTGTTTTATATAATAATTGTTGATTTATAGATTTTTTTTTACTAAAATAATTAAAATTATAATTAATTTTTTATTTTAATTTTTATATACACAATATAATACACATTAAAAATTACTTTGTAATATTTTTAATTATTTAATATATTTTGTTTTTGTTTTGATGAACGACAATTTATTTATAGTTTATTTATTTATATAAAAAATAATAAACTTTTTTTTTCACTATATTTGAATAATTTTTGTGTCTTTAGTTTTAAAAATTATTTTATTTAAAATAAAAACAAATTTAAATAATTTAATAACAATAAAACATAAATTTTACAAGACTAAAAACAAAAATTATTATTGTCTAAAATGAATAGTTTTTTTTTATTAAATAATTTGATTGAAAATTAAAATAGTTAAATATAAATTTAAGTTTAAATTAAATATTTTTTTAAAGTTTTTGTTTAAGTTAAGATTGGTAAGAAAAAGCTGTTATGTAGTTTTTTTTAAATTATTTTTAAAATATGTTTAACAATTACAATTTGCATTTGGAGTTCCTTGAGGTGGATCTGTTAGTCTCTGTCCTTTTGCTCCGCTACCAACAAGTGTTGGATCTGAATCTAAACTTTCTGACATTTTATCGCATATTATATCAACCAATCGTTCAAAAACGGCCTAGAATTAAAAATAATAAAATGTCAGATTAATTGAAATTATTTTAGTTTGGTAAAAAATTGTGAAATTTGTTGTATTTTTATTATTTAATTTTCTGAGAAAGCTAACGATCTAACCGTTGTTTATGATCTATAACAGCCTGGCATGGAGTCGTTAAGCTTTGAGTATATTCCAGACTTGTGTACAGGCACGTAAGTGTTCTTTTGATTACACTTACAATACATAATCTAACCTTTTTTTGCTGTATTTACAACAAAAAGTTTGCAAAGCGATACAGAAGTGTCCTTGATAGTGCACCCATCTGTTATTTACTACTAAAATAAATCTTGGAATTCGCAAATAAATCATTCTTCGCTTACATTAATCTGTTTGGACAAACTAAGGTCTTAGTCCTAAAATGGTAGTCTGGTTTACCAAAGCATTTCGAATTTAGCAAAATAATTGGCTTAAACAGACATTGTTATGAAATGTAATTCAAACTTCATGATTGAGAGTCGAACCATTTTCCCACACGCAGTAAATTTACCTAAACCAAAACTTTCATGGTTGCCTTCGTTTTTCCTTTGAACGTAGTTTCTTATACTCAGTCCATAATCGTCATTTACAATAGTTTCCGTTTAAAAATTATCCTAAAACAGTTGTGTGCTATTTCCCAATGTAATTTCTTATATTCAATTTGTAATCATTAATCGCTATCAAATTATCATAAAACAGTTGTGCAATATCATTAATTCGTAATCGCGCTATTTCCATGTATGATTTCCTACAATCATTTCGTAATCAATAATTTTTTTATATAATTCTTTCCCCATCTTTTCTAATGCAAATTAGTGATACAAATTCCTTAGTGGGTTTTCAGTTATTAAAATATGCTACCAGTTAATGCTACCATTTTTTGATACTATAAAAAGAACGCGAGATAGCTTCGGTCTCTAATTTGCGCTTGTTGCTTTTTGTAATTTCTACTCGTGAATATTGAAATGAAAGGAATTTATTTTGAATTCACGTCTTTGGCATTAATTTTTAGTAGTGAAATTTTTAATTAGAAACAATTTCGGATTAACTAGAGCAATTAGTTCAAATTTTTTAGTTAGTTTAATTTAATAGAACAATTTAGAAAAAAATTATATGTTTGTGCTACGTTTGCTAGTTAAATTAAAAACAAAAAAATAAATTATTACCCATGTAAACTCTCTTAGTTCGACATTATGACATAACAAGTTCACAGCTGTTGGTGTTTTGTTTTTTTTTGCCGTCTACACGTCACGTGTTTAATGTGGTGTATTTTATTAATTAAATTAAAGGAATTAATCCAGCGAATAATTAAAGAAAAGAATCCGGTACAAAGTTTAAGCACGATAGTTATAACCCTAGGTAAGCTTCATTGAATTATGTTTATGATAATGCGAGACCGGAAAACTAATTAAAACGCATGTCAGTTGTTTTATCAATTGTTGGTTTGGTTATAACT
The DNA here is from genome assembly GCA_963693315.1 of Diogma glabrata. Taxonomy (NCBI): domain Eukaryota; kingdom Metazoa; phylum Arthropoda; class Insecta; order Diptera; family Cylindrotomidae; genus Diogma; species Diogma glabrata. Next base: position 388,835,474 of record OY856186.1, read on the forward strand.
ATTTGGACAAACAAAACCACAGCTGATGACATAATTTTGTTTATAAAAAGAAAATTAGCTAAATTAAATAAAATGTCCTTTCTTGTGTTGTGATAAATTTAATAGTAAATAATAATAATACGAATGTAGAATTGCTGTGATAATACTTGTTTTCTGTTTGAACTGTGATAATAGAACTATAAATAATAATTGCATTCTTGTATAAAAATAAGCATAATTCTGTGTTAGCATAAATTACAAGTATATGTGAAGAAAAATAAACTTAACAAAGAAACTGTTACATAATAGGAAAACATAATCATAATTTTTTTAATTGCTGGTTGTGATTTGGAGATTGTCTATGTTTCCAATAGATGTGTTATTAAAATCCTAATTCAATATATTCAAAAGCTTTGTGATATTTCTGTGATAACATTGGTATCAGGACAAAATGAATCAGTGAATTGGGTGCTGGAGTGTGATTTACCGAAAATACTTGGCCGCATGTTATGATTATTTCCGGCGTACTGACGGTCTTAATACGTTTCCGGGACAACCATTTTGTTTTTGTGATTATACATTATCATCATCATTCCTGTCGAATATTATGATACATTTCCGGTGACAAAAGAAAAAGGGGAAAGAAATATTACTGATCATCAACACGTTTGGATTGCAATAATTTTTCCATCGTCGTCGTGATACTGATTCCTGAGCTCACCGATCGATGAACTGTGGGAGGATGAGCGATTAATTTTGAGCTACTGGAGGGAGATCTAGCCAAGCTATGGGGTGAGTCGTTTTTAAATATATATATAAGTGGGAGTGTATGCATGGGGTATGTATGGGTGGTATACTATAAAACAAACCAAAATGCTGGTGAATTGTTTTTTTTTAAATTATTGATTGATTTCTAATAATTATTATTCAAAATTTAAACAGCTTATAATAAAATCATTAATTCTGATGTAATTATAAACGATAAAACATAGCACTCCTATTTCTCTATGATAATATAACCTAGAATTTCTACATTAAACAGAAAAACAACAAAAAAATTAAAAAAAAACAGTGATAGGATGTAATTTTATTATTATTTTTAATATTCAAACTTTTATTTCATTCATACATAAATCATAGTATAGAATAGTATCGTAAACAACTATAAAATAAACGCTTGTTAGAGTTATGAACGTTTTGAACAATGAACTTAATTTTTCGATTTTTTTATTTTTTTTTTCTTCATTTAATATTAGAAATTGATTTCATTTTTTTCTTAAAAAAAAAAACATGAAAAAAAATTGTCAATTGTAATATATATTGTCACAAAGGATAAACAAACAAAGAATTATTCGTGAATTAAAGTGATCTATAGAAAATGATATATAAACCTTCGATACATTTAAGTTGAATTAAACTTGATCCCTAATTTCTTTTGAACTCTTTTTATTTCTAATTATATTAATCTAATAAATAAAAGAGTAAAACAATATTGCATAGACTATTAACGTTTAATTATTTGATTTAATTCGGAAGGTATACAAAATAAAAAAAAAACATAATCAAGTGAAGAATTACTTTCAATTTAAGTAATAAAGGAAAAAACTGTTAAATTCTTTTCTGTTGCTAAACGTGTAAAACAATTGCATTTAATATATATTTTACGTTCAAATTGATATTATATTGTTTCAATTTTCGAAGTCTATAACATTTTTTTTGTTAAAGAATGATAATGGATTTCACGTGTGTCTAGGTGTGTGTGTGAGTGTATGAGATGTGAAAGCATGTGAAGGTGTGCTGTGAATTGTAGGGGTTGGACGTGGTGATTGTGGTTCATTCGTACCCGGGGGTCGCCAGAGTCTGTTTGGTTCACTTGTTCTTTTTCTTACATCCGTTCTTATCTCATGTTACGCATACTAAATCGGTATTGTGCTGGAGCAGCAGGATTTCTTTCTCGTCCCCATGGACTGCGGCTGGTTTGGGGCTATTAATACAACCTCGCTAGGTACGCAGCCTGCTATGCCACTTCGTTGTTAGTCAACGAAGCAGCGCTTCATTACAACATACCACTGTTAAGACAAACCATTTAAAAAATGTGAACTTTTTTCCTGTCCCCCTCCCTTAACTTTGAACATTATGAAAGTTACATCATTAAATAACTCAGTCGTAAACGATGTTGAAAGCAAACTACAGGTGTATTTACCTTGCCTGCAGAACGCCTTGCCTACGCAATCTACTTAGATGTAATTTTGTTTCCACCTATACTCGTGAAAATAAAATGTCAAACATCAACAACAAAAATAAAAAAATAGAATTCATTTCTTTTAAGGATCTGGAAAAGGTATTCGACGTAACACTAATGTACGACTAAAGCAAGTAAGACAGGTTCCTCTGAATCTTTTATAAATAGGACGATAGTAGAAAGCCCGGAAAAGTCTTTGAAAATTTTGGAATTTCTTATGTCTGAAAAGTCGGATGCTGATATGCAGAAGTCAATAGATAGAGTCACCTACGAGTGAGCCACAAAAATACTGAAATTGACCCAAAAATCTTACTAGCTTTCCAAAAGACGAGAATCACAGGCGTTTCAATTCCTCCGTAAAAGACCAAAGGTTTGGAACACAACAAGTTCTTTAAGTAATGTTTTTAAGTGTCCGCTACTTTTGACTATGGCATCACATAATGATGGCAGTGTCTGACTTGCCAACTAATAATAATTGGTAACAGTATACTAGTTAACATCTTAAAAATTGTCAGCGAAAACCTCGGTCTGCGGCGATGGCGATAGGCATGGAAATCATATAAAATTAATAACATGTGCCTATGTCGTATTTCTGAGGAGGACATCAACCAACTTGGAGAGGTTTTGTCTGGAGTCAAACGAAAAGTGGTGAATGTGGAGAAAGAATCAAAAAGATCAAAAGCTAAGTGCTTGAATTCATGGAAAACCCGAATACCAATAATGGTCCTGAAAATGCTCAAATACAAAAACTCACAACTTCTTAATTCCAATTGCTTTTTTCTTTTAAAAACTAAGTTTAAAGAGGGCACATCACGTAAGAGTGCACATCACGTTTGTACATCATATACTAAATGCGCAACATGATCCTCTTACATGATGTGCAAACAAACAACCTAGATAACCTCGGAACGCTAAATGACAAGAAAAAAGATAGAATCATGTGACCCGCACAATGGATCAACCAGGATGAATGCTTATTCAAAAGACACAGTTCCGAAAGCCGCCACTTGGATAACAGACAACCTTAAAGTATTTTATGTCTTGTCAAACTATCAGGGTTTTGACTTAGTTGACCTACTTGCCCGTGACACTGTTGGGAATAAAAACGAATTATAATTGTACAAGGAAAAAAATACAAAATACAATCAAAGTACAACCAAGGGTTCAAGTGGAGATGCAGGAGCGAGTCTCCTCGTAAGGCCGACGATGTGAATGGAACAGCGGCAAGTAACATTGCTGTGACGGAAAGTAGTATAGCTCTGGTGCCGGCAGAAAATACCATTGTTGAGGTAGAAAGCAGTACAGCTTCGGTGGTGAGCATCATGTCAAAAGACTGGTCGAGGTGTAGACGGCACAGAGGTCATCTATTCCACCTTTATGTTTGCCTGGAGTGCTGGACGACCTACTGAGGCGGGGGCTCAGTTTAGCTGGTACCAGGTGATACTTGATGTTCCTCAAGGCCTGAGAGTTCACGCCAGTGAAGAAGCCAATCCAAAATAACCATCCATCAGGAGAGGGAACAACACTATCTCAGGCCAAGCACAAGCTGTAGTGGATGGTGGATGGTGAATCAACTCGTGATAGGATGTGCTGATCAAAGAATCGGGTTTGAGGCTATTCACTTCAAATCTGGCCAAGTGGTGGTAGAGGGTAGACTGCGACGACAAGCAGACGGTAAAATAGTTCGACTCCTCACAGGTTACCGTCGTTCTCCCAAGATGTGCTGAGCAAACCTGGAAGAAATATCTCCTGGTGCTAGACTGGTAAAACACCGACTTATTTGTTAAAGATTCGAAATTGTCCGGAAGTTGGTATGAGGATGCAGGTCAATTGTGGGTATAGGGAATACCATTAACCACCGGTTTGGCAAAGTTTTTGTCCATGGAACTTGATAGACGACTCCAGAAGAGGCGAAGAAAAGGGTGATTTACGGCATTTCAGGGCAAGTACCTCAGATGCCACCACCGCCCAGGGTTACGGCCGCTACCTTAACGACGTCCAGGCAGGGTGAAAATATGGTTGCGGGAGAGCTTGAGGGTGTTGGTGCAGTGGATTGTAGTTGGATCGAGGAAACCAAGGTGAAGTTGTTGATGGATGAAGGGACATATACGCTTCTCACCGACAGCTTTTAATAGAGGCAGCAGGAAGCTTGTGCGTAGCCCATGTGATTATTCTTTACACCATTGTAGTATCAGCTATAGTGACCAGAACATTCACTAAGAAACAGCTAGGGATCACTCTGATATAGGAATTCTGGATCCAAAAAACAAAGTGAGAGGCCTCACAAACAACGAGGCGACGCTAGCATGGTATAGTAATGCAACTCACTTAGAGCGTGCATTATGATTAGGAAAAACATAAATTACGTTTGTCTTCCAGATTTTCTTACCAAGGACTTGGTCGCTATATCAAATATCATCACACTCAGAGGCATTTGCGGCTAGGTAGTTGGTGGTAGCATCGGCATAATGAATGTGCAGGGAACGGGATGTTAGAGAGTCAATTAATAATATAATTCTAGTTGCATTGCTTTTTATGTTTTTTTGTCTGAAGTTTTTTCATTAAGAAAATACTCTTTAATTCAATCGGTTGTTCCAATAGGTTATGGCCCAGCTCCCGGAAATAATTTAATTTTTTGAAATTGCGCGACTAAACAGTAACTGAATATCCTCGTTATACGCTATTGAAAAGTAGGACGGTAAAAATTTTCCATCTTAGAAAATTCAGATGCGTTCGGTCCTCATCCATAACGGCATGTGGAAGTACACTAAAGATGCAGCCAATCCCAAGTAAAAAGATTGGGATACGAATGATACTACAGCAGTAGCCACCATCACTCTTTGCTTGAAGCCGTCACAATTATGTAACATATCCGAATGCGAAACTACAAAGGGAGCATGGGATAAGCTGATCGAAGTATTTGAGCCTAAGAGTCCTGCAACGGTGATGATGTTAACAATTAAAATGGTTGACAATTAAAATGGAAGATGGAACGAAAATGACAGAGTTCCTGAAGACAGTTTTTGATCTTGTTGGACGAATCAAGACTTTCGACGAACATTTCAAAAATTTCAAAGTTGCAATTATAACGCAGGAGAAAGTTCAACCATTGAATTCGAATAAGAATAAGTTGATTGAGGAATCAATAAGAAGAAACTCTGAGGTTTCGAAGGATGAAAGAGTTTTTTACCAGAAACGTGAAAATTCTTCGAAAGAAAATCAGAAACTGGACATTTTCCCAACAATTGTCCGTCAAACGAGATGGAGAAAGCCACAGAATCTGGAAACAAGACATCTTTAGGATTGTTCTGTGCATTCAAAGAGAATATGGACAACACCTGGATATTCATGTATGCCGTAAAAAGGAGATGTTTTCTGAAATTAATCCAATCTCGGACAAATTGACATTGGCGGATGGCAGTTTCATGAAAGCTGAAGGCATAAAAAGATTCATTTTTGAAACGGAATAAGGAAGTATTGAGTTGAAGAATGTCCATTACATCCCAGATGCGAAGTTGAATTTCCTATCGATACCTAAAGCGACTGCAGGTGGATTGAAGGTCCAGAGATCACTTGACCCAACGAACTTGAAAAGAAATGATGAAAAATTGATTCTCAGAGGTTTTAGAGAAGATTATTTGCACGTATGCAAAGTAAAGAAACAAATCTTGGCAGTTGTGGATCAAAGGTGAATCTGATCTACGAAAATCGCATGATAGGTACGGGCATCTAAATGTTAGAAGCTTAAAAGATTTGAAGAACAAAAATATGGTCAATGGCTTGGATTTGCGGATCCCGGTTCTGATTTGCAGTGCAAAATTTGCATGAAGGGAAAGATTGTTCGAAAACCAATTCCAAAATAAAGTAAAGCAAGAAGTACGGAGTTGTTGGAGATTGTCCATGCAGATCTATGTGGACCGATGAGAACAGTGTCTTCTGGTGGATCGAAGTACTTCATTCAAATAACTGATGATTACTTACGTATGAAGTTCGTAAATTTTTTGAAGACGAAGTCGCAAGCTCTCGAAAAGTTCAAAGTTTTCCAGTCTTTTGCCGAAAATAATTGTGGCAACCGTGTAAAAGCAATTAGAGCTGACAATGGCGGTGAGTTTTTGAATGAAGATCTTGAAACATCTTGAAAATAGTGGCATCCGGCGAGGGCTTACCATTTCCTATACTCCACAACAGAACGGAGTTGCTGAGCGAGGAAATAGAACGACATTAGATATGGCTCGATGCATGATGTTGCAGTCCGGTGTACCCATGTTTCTGTGGGCGGAAGCAATCAACGCAGCAGTCTACCTAAGAAAAAGAAGTCCAACAAAGATTCTTGGAGACAAGAAGCCTCACGAAATATGGTTTGGAGTGAAGTCAGTTGTCACGAATTTGAAGGTGTTTTGTTCACGAGTGGTTTCACTGGACAAGAAGTCAGGTCACGAATAATTTGAAGCCAGAGGTGTTGAAAATATTTTTGTTGGGTACGATCAGCGATCTGAGGGCTATAGATGTTTTAATCTGCAGAACAAGAGGATCAATATTGGCCGCAATGTGAAGTTTATTGAAAATTCATTCTCAGAATATAAAGGTGAAAAATTGAATGAACTTGAACTAATTTTTTGTCCATTGACAGTCAAAGTTCAAAATACCGAGTTTGTGCAAACAGTTTCTTCGAATGGAGAAGAGCAGTATGAGAGCGCAGATGATGACGTTCAAGAAAATGCGAATATGTCTACAACAAGTTATTCGAAATACTCGGACTCCATAGGTTAATCAAAGACCGGTACGAACGAAGAAGGTTCCTGACATATATAGAGAGCTTGTAGCTGCTGTAAACAAATCAGTTGCTTACTCTGAATTATCAACACCACAAAATTTCAAGAAAGCACTAGAACGTGATGACTGTGAGCTATGGAGAAAGGCAATGGCTAAAGAAATGTCACAGTAGGAAGAGAAAGATGCCTGGGGTTTTGATCGATAAGCCAAATTACCGCAAGGCTATCAAATGCAAATGGGTTTTTGCGATTAAGCGACACAAGGATGGTAGTATTGAAAAGTGGCCAGACTTGTAGCCAAGGGTTTCACTCAGAAGGAAGGTCTTGATTTTAAAGAGACTTTTGCGCCTGTTGCCCGATATTCCACAATCCATTTGTTGTTTGCAGTAGCTGTGGAGTTGGAGATGTATGTTCACCAAATAGATGTGGTTGGGGCATATTTGAATAGACAACTTCATCATGAGATCTTTATGCAACAGCCCGAAGGTTTTGTGAGTGATGAATATCTCAAAAAGGTGTGCAAACTTCAAAGGTCACTATATGGACTCAAACAATCTGGTCGTGAGTGGAATGAAACGCTGTATAAGGAATTCGTTCGAATGAGCTTCGAGAGACTCAAAACTGAGAATTGTTTGTATATTTAAGAAATAATTCGAAGAATTGCATCAACATTTTGGTGGTTTATGTCGATATGGTGGTTTATAGTGGTAGCTTCGAAGTCTCTGGAATTTGTTATCTCAGTAAAGAAAAAAATCAAGAACAAATTTGATTGTGTGGACAAAGGTGCTCTCAATTACTTTCTGGGTATGAAAGTATTGAGAGAGAGAGAAAATGAAGCTTTAAGAGTTACTCAGAAGCAGTCTATTCGAAAAATGCTGGAGGGATTCAACTTTGAAGATATAAGAATATGTAGTACAGCAATCAATTCTGGCACAATCCTAACAAAGTGCGTGCAGTGTGATGAAGAATGTAAGAAGGCAAAATTACTATTTATCAATCATTGATAAGATCTCTTCAATACATTGGGCTGTGTACAAAACCGGATATTCTTCACTCGATTTCTAAATTGTCTCAGATGAATTCTAATCCTCAAAAGGAGCACTTCACTGCTGCAAAGCACGTTGCTAAATATTTGGTGAGCACCATTGACTATGGCATTTTGTACATTAAGCAAGGAAAATCACTATTCGTTTTCTGCGGTGCAGATTGGGCTAGTCAAACACAGAGTAAGCGTTCTTTCACTGGTTATATTTTTTGTTTAGCTGGTGGTCCAGTTACGTGGGAGAGCACATTACAGCCTTCAATTGCCTTGAATAGTACCGAATCAGAATATATGGCCCTTTGCTCTACTGGAAGAGGCTGTAGATCTTCGGAATATGCTAACAGAAATTGAACTTACGCAGTTCATTGATCAACCTACAAAAGTTCTTGGGGATAATTTTAAAGCAATCAAACTTGTTCAGTATCCAGTATATCACAAAAGAACAAAACACATCGATATCAATATTCACTTTGTTCGGGAGATTTTGGAGGAAAATTAATTGAGCTTCAATTAGAAAGATTTACGTCCATCAACACCTTTGAACGTATGTTGTTGTGAGACCTTGGTCATAAAAGGTTTTTATGTGTTATTGTGAGTTGTGACACATATTGTAATTCCTGCTACACAACACATTTTATAAAAAAAAAAAAACGTTTCATCAGAAGAAAACATGGCAGATATCATGACGTACAATCTTAACAAAATCAAACATGGCTTCCATGTCAAAAAGATGAATATTCATTGAAGGGGCGTGTTTGAGAGTCAATTAATAATATTTGCATTGCTTTTTGTGTTTTATGCTTTTTGTCTGAAGTTTTTTCATTAATAAAAAATTCTTTAATTCAATCGGTTCCAATACGGGGGACTGATACCGCTGCTGGAATGGTACAACAAGAAGAATTGGCTTATAATTTGGTGTAATACAAATGCTCACAACGAGTTGCTATCTGTGCCTTTCTAAACATTGAGACAGCATTCGACACTGCTTCACATGAAGTGGTCAAGAAGGCTTTAAGGAAAAAGGTTACCAACTGGCTGGATGTGTGAGATGTTGAAAAATAGATTACCAGAAACTAAGGCTGGCAATTTTAAAATCCGTCTTTGAACTTCTATGGGCTGTCGACTAGTGGAAGAAATTCTGGCTATCTTAAGTAGTCAGGGCGTTATTTGTCTTACTAATGCGGATGCCATTGTCATTATCGCCAGATGTAAGCTCGAAAGGATACTCTGTGATATTATACAGAGGGAACTCAATGTGGTAGATACTTGGTGCACATCTGAGGAACTAAAACGCAATCAGCAAAATTTAAACTTTGGTCCCGTTTGCTATAAAAATAAAACTTTGGCTTTCTTCATCATAACGAAGGAATCCACACGTGAATCTGTACAGGAGACAAAACATCTGGGAGTAAATCTTGATAGCAGAGTCCTGTGAAGAAACCACATGAAAGTGGTGGTAAGCAAAGCCGTAAGAGTTCTGATGGAGGTGCAGTTTAGGCATTCTTAGCTGGATGATAGTGAGATCAGCCATCAGGGTCTGAGCAGTCATATGGAACAAAAAAGGCCAGCTTAACGCTAGGTATATAGAGTCGAAAAATCTGCATAACGGGGGCAATGATAACGTGTCCTACCACGTGAATGGAGGTGCTGATAGGATTGGTTCCACTCCATTTCCAGATTAAGCCAGAGAAATTCAGCATTCAGGTTATGGGAAGAGAAAAGTTTATTGCGTCTAAACATCGAGAGATATCTTCAAGAAAGAATTCCTTCCTTGAGACTCCAAAAGACGGAATGATTAAGCTGTTCAACTTCGATAGGAAATATACATCGAGCTTTAGCAACAAAGCGGAGTGGAGCCTTGAGTCAAAGCTATGCACCATCTCAATAATGATGTAACCAATAAAGTAATGAAAAAGCCGACAAATTAGAAAAACGACCATGACTATGGGCGTAAACTTAACCCTCTCCATATCCTGAAGTTTCTAAACGAGGTTGGATTGGAGAAGATGCTTTAACTGGATATTCACCATGGGGTAAATTGTTTGGATACAATAGATCATTAATTTAAGTTCAGTACAACATATTGTCACCGAAATTAATATAATCTAAAGGGCTCTACAGATACGGAGTAATATATATTTTTGAGGGTCTTTGAGCTGTCTGAAGATCAGGTTCTTGATTTGTTTCTTTGTTTTTTTCTAGCAACAAATTTGTCTATCTGCAATGTTGGTAATGAATCCACCTTTATAACTATTCACAAACAATAAATTTTTGAGATCACATTTGCACCCAACTTTATGTCAAATAGATAAAAGAAATTGGGTTGTATCTGGAGAACTCTTAATTGAAAATCGAAAACAAAAATTCCAATTATTGAAACAGCTCAAAAACATATTTGTACTAAATTTATGTTAAATCCATCTCAGAAGACCCAAATGACCCTAACTATATCCATCATTGTGGATAAAAAATTCTAGCCGAATCGTTAGAATTCTAAAAGATCTTTTAAACGCAAAAAAACTAGAACTGTTTCCGACTGGCAATCCTACATTATGGTTATTAAACCTTTATAAATATGAGTTGAGAAAGGCGAAAAATCGGCGAAACGAAGTACAGACATCATTTGATGCATCTTAACTTCTTAAAATATTAACAACTGGTTCAACAATCCTGAGTTATCTGCAATGATCAGGTGGCTCCGGTTCTATTCTCAACGGAATTAGCCAGAGTGTCACAAACAACGCGAATATTTTACGGTTTCATTCTGAGTGGCAAATTGAGTCGGAAATCCTAGAACTATAATATTGAATTCAGAGAAATAATTGCTAATCTTCAAAATTTTGCAGTCCATCTGTATTAAAAAATGTTTTATTTAAAAAAGTCATGTAATTCAAATCATGGTGCAGCCAGTTTCAATTGCAAAAAATTTACGTACGATGGTCTAATTTGCCTGAACTTTATTGTTGGTAATAACACAACTATCACCCAAAATCATAATTCATATACAAATTTAAACTTACTTTCACATTAACATTTTCCTTAGCTGAGGTTTCAAAAAATTCAACCCCTAATTGATCAGCCAATTGTTTACCACGTTCGAAAGAAATAACTCTTTCATCTTCCATATCACATTTGTTACCAACCAAAATTACTTGCGCATTATCCCACGAATATGTTTTTATTTGTGTTACCCTAGAAGTAATAAATAAATCAATATTTAATTTATTTCTCTTTCTAAATAATATTTGTACCAATCTTGAACCGAATTAAAACTTTCTTCGTTTGTGATGTCATACATCAATATAAATCCCATAGCACCTCTATAATACGCTGTTGTTATTGTACGATATCTTTCTTGTCCGGCTGTATCCTATTATTAAAACCGAACAAAAAAATAATACATGATTATCTGTAAAATGGAAATTTTATTCAAATAACTTACCCAAATTTGTAATTTAACTCGCTTATCATGACGAAATACTGTTTTAACTTTAAAATCAATACCAACCGTTGATACAAACGCTGATGTAAACGAGTCATCAGCATATCGGAATAGAAAACTTGTTTTACCAACACTTGAATTACCAATTATCAATAATTTAAACATATAATCGAAATTTTGATCAGCCGCATCTTTTTGCCACTTTGGATCACCACCGCCAGCCATCTAGAAATAAAATAATACACAAAAATAATAATAGATGTCATTATATATATTATAATCATCGCATATATACTATAATCATGGAAAATTCTTGACAGAAATTCGAATAAGCAAAATTAATTTTATTTTGTTTATCAAGACTAAAAATAGATAGATACATCTACCCCACAGTAAAAACTTTAGTTACTTGTTTAGTTGCTTTAGGCAAGTATTGTTACACGAATAAGGAAAAAAACAACAAAAATCGTTTTATTTGGTTTGGAGTAATTATGTTAAGAAAATTAATGTTTATGATATTTTTCGAATACATTTATAAAGTTTTATAATCTAAATTAAGGTTTACAATTACGGTTATGTCACGTTAATGAAATTGAAGTAAAAATTTGACACGATATTTTTCTAATAAAGGTTTTAAAATTTTATCTAATTGACGTGTTGATTTATTAAATTTATGTTTTGAAAATTAAGATTTAATACAGTCATTGTTGAGATAAATTGAAGCAACAACTAATAGACAAAGTTCTAAAGTTTCCATAAACTTCTTAGTTTTTCACCGATAAAACCAGAAGACATTAAAGACCATTTGATTCTCGAACTCGAACTATAATATTCAAATTGGTATAACTACAGAACTAAAATCTTACCTACCCTAAACTGAAATAAAACAGCGTAAGAATGGAAAATTAAGTCAGCAACATTTTTTTTAAAAGTTTTGATATTTAAAATTATCAAAACATTCCAGGGAAGCGAGACTTTGTTAATAAAAATTACACTGAAAAGAAACAGTTCTACACCTTGTCACTCGTACCGTTAAAGGTTGACCTGCTAATGTTTAAGGTAAACATTAGCAAGCTAATTAATTAATTAATTGAGTGAAACTGAAGTGAAGGGCCCTGAAACTAGATCGACTGCTATTCAAAACGAAGATGGGAAGCTACAAGTAGACCTTAAAAATATTTTAGATACTTGGGCCGCTTATTTTGAGAAACTTCTCAACTTAAGTGACCAGCAACAAGTCGGACGACGAGCAAAGCTTATTCGTGCGTCAAAGGTACATGTAGACGAACCCACCAAAGAGGAATTCGATGCGGCGCTGTCAAAATTAAAATGCAATAAAGCACCTGGTATCGACGATATAACATCCGAAATGATTGTACATGGTGGACGGTGGTGAAACTCTATCCTTAAGATTGTTTGAACTTGTTCAAATGATCCGGTGAACTGAAACCATGCCACAGGACTGGAACTCAGCTATGCTGATACCAATCCATAAAAAAGGTAATCGCTTACAATGTGCAAACTACAGGGGAATTGCTCTACTCTGCACAGTATATAAGATCTTTTCCTACATTTTGCTAGCCAAAATCAATCCTTTTGCTGAACAACTCTTTGGAGAATATCAGTGCGGCTTCCGGCAAGGTCGAGGTACCACCGATGCACTTTTCTCGATAAGGATGATTTTGGAAAAGTGTTGAGAGTTCAACATACCTGTGTACCAACTCTTCATTGATTTCAGGCAGGCCTACGACTCTCTCGAACGAGACACTCTATGGTCAACTCTGGTGCCAATGGGAATCCCTGGTAAACTGGTATCTCTATGCAAAATGACAGCACAGAACTCTCAATGCTGTGTACGAGTAGAGAACGAAATATCAAAGCTTTTTAAAGTCGACTCCGGGTTAAGACAAGGTGATGCTATCTCTCCTATACTGTTTAGCCTTGGAATATGTGTGCCGTCAAAAGAAACTACCGACTAATAACAATATCTTGTCAATAAACTCAGTACAGATGATTGCTTACGCTGATGATGTTGTCATCCTCGGCCGAAGTGAAGCTGTTATGAGTGAGACTTTCAAGTCGCTTGAGAGTGGTGCTAGGAAAATTGGTCTGCAAATTAACTACAGTAAAACCAAACATATGAATGTTTCAAGAGAGGCTGAGAAGAAAGATTTGATGTGCGGCGATGAACGAATTGAGGGAGTTGAATCCTTTAAATATTTAGGATCAATGCTTGACTCAAACAACAGCATACTTACAGATATAAAAGCTCGAATCGCTGCAGGTAATCGAAATTTCTACTCAATTAAACCTCTCCTTGGATCACCGTATGTATCAACTAACACCAAGCTCAAGTTATACAAGACATTGATGAGACCGGTTGTGATGTATGGGTCACAAACGTGGACCCTTACACAAAATGACGAATCGTATTTATCTGTATTTGAGCGTAAGATCCTACGCTACATTTTTTGGTCTACTCAATACAGATGATGGAGAGTATAGAACCCGATATAACTTTGAGATCAGAGACCTTCTTGAGGGTCCTGATATAATAGGTTGTATCCGCTCTAATAGGATTGCTTGGTTTGGGCATGTTCTACGAGCTGATTCACCGTCTGGAATGATTAGAAAAATGTACGTTAGTACCCCAGGGAGTGGGCGACCGCGAGGTAGACCACGACTACAATGGGAGACTGACGAAATAAACGACCTTAAAAAAATTGGCTGCCATCGTAATTATGTCGCTGTTGCGAATGACCGTGGTGAATATTCAAAGCTGATTAACCTGGCAACGCTCCTACAAGGAGCATGAACGCCTTACAAAAAAAAAAAAAAAAATATTTTCCTATCCAAACTTTGATTTTTGTTTTGCATAGAAATGTGAATGTGTTTATTTTTTGACATTGGACAAAATATGATTGTGTTTTGGACTGCTACTATGACAACTAGATGCAATATATAAATGACATACTTTTTGTGAAATATGTCCAAACAAAAAGTGCCATTTTTAGTCCGGTTGGAGAAAAAAACTATTCCTTCATGTTGAGGTAGTTGACTTGCAGTCGCCATATTGGTTGGGCATTTTGAATTTTAGGAAAATGCTAAAGATCATAAGTATCTTTATAAACTAAGCTTCAATTTGCGCCATAAAGAAATTTTTTACGACTGATGGAATTTTAGACACAGGCTTGATCCGTTTGATGTGGAACGTTCAGGTTCATTCTGAATGAACCTGAACGTTCAACTGCAAACTATTGCGCAAAAAATAAATATGAACAAACTCATTTGTCAATTGCAGCACAGCAAGGTGGATTTTATTTTTGGACGGAGCAGGTAACACTGGCAAAACATGCCTCATCTCAATGATACTTGCACGCATTCGATCACAAAATCTTATTGCGCTGGCAATTGCTTTATCAGGTATTGCAACAACCTTGATTGATGATTTGTGAACTGCATATCATTTTAAACGGCAAGTTTCAAGGTGTAATTGTTCTTCTATCACGGCTCCTAATGATTCTTTCAGACTCGCCCTTTCCATTTAAACGTTTGCAATTTCCCATTCGATTGACATTTGCAATGACTGTTAATAAGCCATAAGGCCAAATAATGTCAATTTGTAGGCTAGATCTAGAAATCGCGTGCTCTTCTCATGACCAGTTATATGTTGTGTGTTCGAGGGTTCTAAAATATTCAAGTTCGTTCGTGCATGCCCCTAAGAGACAAAAAATGTTGTTCATGATGAACAATTAAAAATTAACAATTGCATTAAGATACAATTAAAAAAAATTGTATTCCTGTATAATAAATCCTGAATAATAGTAATAATAATTTCGTTTGAATAAGTAAAAATAAAAGTTTCGATTAATAGGCAAATAAAAGTCAAACCATACGATTCAGCCACTATTATTGAACTCAATGAATTAGCGGTAGAATGTCGATTAGGATTGACAATCGCCGATCAAATGTTATTTACAAATAAATTGTAGGTGGTACGAAGTTCACCGGGTCTTCTTGTTAAACTATAAATTAAAAACAGTTCTAAGTTTCAAATGCCAAAAAATATTAAATGTCTTCTTCATAGTTGAGCTAATTTTTAAAAACGAATGACGATAATTACGAGATTAATTTAAATTTATTAAGTTATTGCCAGTGATTATTTAAGTGAAATATTTTATATATATGTGTTATTATGGTTTTCCATATTATTCACTGTTTGTGTGCTTTTGTCACTTTTGAATTAAAATGCAATATTTAAAAATATACTTTTTACTGTTTATTTTTAAATTTATTTATAATAATAAAACTTCCTTATAGTAACCATTTGATTTTTATTTTTTTATTTTAAAGAATATCGATTTCGACTTACGTCATCCTCAGTTCTTAAATTATTATTCTATTCAAATTATTATTCAATAATAATTTAAGAACTGAGGATGACGTAAGTCGAAATCGATATTCTTTAAAATAATAAAATAAAAATCAAATTGTTACTATAAGGAAGTTTTATTATTATAAATAAATTTAAAAATAAACAGTAAAAAGTATATTTTTAAATATTGCATTTTAATTAAAATATTTTATAAAGGACAACAAGATACATTTTCTAATGGAATTAAGAAATATTTAAATTATGTAATTAATTCAAGTATATTATGAAAATTTGTTGACAGGCTTTTTTCATTGTTGACAAATTTATTTCTTATTGATGAAAGCTCAAAAGCTATGTTTGGCTAAAAAAATATATTAGTGTCTTTTTTCACAGCCGCAGAGAGCGAAACGTTTTTTTGTGGTAGGGCTTTTTTCTTGTAAATTTAAAAAAATCGCAAATTTCGGTTTCTTAGTTAGAGAATAAAACAAACTAAAAAAACAACATTATTTAAAACAATTGTTTGTGTAATTTTCGAAAGATAGTCAGATGAACTTGACTTCGAGCCGAGTTCGAATGATGGGTTAGGTCGATCATACGATGAAATTGTGCTCTATGAGCTGAACATTAATCACAACAATGTTTGATTGAATTACGTCTTCAAGATTCGTGATCTGGACCGCCAACGCTGAAACCGTCAAACATTTAAATTTTGCAAAACATTTAAATTTCGCTGAACCCGACAATTTTTGACCGACTTAACACTTGCAAGTATGTGTTGAAACAAGTTGTATCGCTAAAATAAAAATTGCGTATTTTTAGCAAAGGTTTAAGGTGTTTAGTTTGAGAACAGGATGGTCCGAAAGATTTATGGGTATTAAAATTCATGGTAACTTTGAAATAAAATTGTGCATTCCATTGTGCATTGGAAAGTTACAAAGCTGGCTTATTGAAAAAACTAACAGTCAAATTTTTGCTTACACTGTTAAAAATATTAAGAAATAATTTTAATAATAAAGAATATCGATTTCGACTTACGTCATCCTCAGTTCTTAAATTATTATTCTATTCAAATTATTATTCAATAATAATTTAAGAACTGAGGATGACGTAAGTCGAAATCGATATTCTTTAAAATAATAAAATAAAAATCAAATTGTTACTATAAGGAAGTTTTATTATTATAAATAAATTTAAAAATAAACAGTAAAAAGTATATTTTTAAATATTGCATTTTAATTAAAATATTTTATAAAGGACAACAAGATACATTTTCTAATGGAATTAAGAAATATTTAAATTATGTAATTAATTCAAGTATATTATGAAAATTTGTTGACAGGCTTTTTTCATTGTTGACAAATTTATTTCTTATTGATGAAAGCTCAAAAGCTATGTTTGGCTAAAAAAATATATTAGTGTCTTTTTTCACAGCCGCAGAGAGCGAAACGTTTTTTTGTGGTAGGGCTTTTTTCTTGTAAATTTAAAAAAATCGCAAATTTCGGTTTCTTAGTTAGAGAATAAAACAAACTAAAAAAACAACATTATTTAAAACAATTGTTTGTGTAATTTTCGAAAGATAGTCAGATGAACTTGACTTCGAGCCGAGTTCGAATGATGGGTTAGGTCGATCATACGATGAAATTGTGCTCTATGAGCTGAACATTAATCACAACAATGTTTGATTGAATTACGTCTTCAAGATTCGTGATCTGGACCGCCAACGCTGAAACCGTCAAACATTTAAATTTTGCAAAACATTTAAATTTCGCTGAACCCGACAATTTTTGACCGACTTAACACTTGCAAGTATGTGTTGAAACAAGTTGTATCGCTAAAATAAAAATTGCGTATTTTTAGCAAAGGTTTAAGGTGTTTAGTTTGAGAACAGGATGGTCCGAAAGATTTATGGGTATTAAAATTCATGGTAACTTTGAAATAAAATTGTGCATTCCATTGTGCATTGGAAAGTTACAAAGCTGGCTTATTGAAAAAACTAACAGTCAAATTTTTGCTTACACTGTTAAAAATATTAAGAAATAATTTTTTTTAATGACATTCATTGATGCCTCGGTCAATTGCAAAATATGTAGGTATAATATAATAAAAGTTCCAACCTTCCGCTAAAACATACCAAAATTTAAAGAAAGTATTTGTTTTTGTTCTAAAGATATTAATTTCTAAGGATGTGCATCTTATGTCAAAAATTTTAGATTTAGCTAAACTAGTGTTAACGAAAAATTTTTACATATTAAAATTTTTTGCTACAAATTAACAATATTGATGGTAAATTTGTAGATCTCTCAAACGTTTTTGTTTGTTGTAATATTTACAAGAAAATTGTAAAATTTAGTAAAAACATTTTTTTATACAAAAACAATCTTTTTCTTTAAATGTTGACATGTTTTAAGGTAAGTTTGTGAAAAAATAGGTCATATTGTGAAAAAAAAATTAAAAAATTATTGACCTACGGCATGAGCGCCATATTTAAAAATTTTGTTTCTTAATAATTTTTTAACAGTGTATTGTGTAAACAGTTGACTTTTTATTTTTCCCAGTAGGGTAGTTGTTTACCTTTCTAATGCACATAAAACAGTTAATATCAGGTGAACCATTCTCTTGCAATTGAATTTCATAGTAGCCCCTGAGTTTGAATGATCAGAAATCTTTCGGAGCATCCTGTTATCAAATTTAAAACTTCAAAATGTTTATGAAATGTCATTCAGATCACGAATTTCAACAATATCATTAGTACCAAAACCATAATTCTGAACTTAGTATATATATTTCTTTGATTTGAGAAAAAGTCAAGTAATTAAGTTTAAAATAATTCCATGACTTAAGTCTTAAGCCTTAGTAGAACGATTTTTTTCTTATTTGACTTATATTTGACTACCGACCTTAAAAAACAAAACAAATCCAAATCAGCCACATATATGTATTGGATTTTCACTACCAATTTGTATAACATTTTTGTATTTTTAGTAATGTTGTCGATAGACAAATTTGTGTTTGAGAAGGGGCTCAGTCCTCATACTTCGTTCTTATTACTTCGGTCTGAAAGACCTTAGTATTACAATATCGAGCCAAAAATGAAAATACTACCCCCACTTTTTGACATTTCTCGATGTTTTAGGTCATAACAGTTCTAAAATGCAAAAATATTGTTCCTTTGTTTGACGGTCGACCAGCTGGCTATTACAACCGACGAAAACAAGAAAACTAATGGAGCGATTAAAAAAAAGGAAATTTTCATAGTTTTGCCTAAAAAACGTTTATTTTCAGTCATAATGAGTAGCAACTTTGAATCTGGAGAAATCTTGATGGTCGGCATCTGTATGAGAGAGACCAGGATCTTGATTATTGTGTTATAAGTGTGTAAAAAAAATCGTTAAGTGTCTCAAAAAAATGATTTTCATACATTTTGTTACCCAGATTTTTGGAGAAACATAAAATGGGAAACATTTTCGATTAGAAACGTTTCCTTCGTTTACAAATAAAATTAAGTATTTGTATGACAAATTGGACAAAGAATATGGTTCTATGCAGTTTCAGCTACTCCCAATTGAAAGGAACAGTTGGAAAAATATCAGGTTGTTGCAGATAAAATGTCGTTTTTAAACAAAAGTTGTAATTTATAGAGAGATGTTTTTTGAGTAATTATTTGTGTGACGCCAGATTCTACTACTACTAAATAACAGGAACAGTTGGAAAATATCAAGTTGTCGCAGATTAAATATTGTTTTTTTTATATAAGTTGTAATTATTGCTTAGGAGTAGTTACGCTAAATAGGAAAAAATTGTGAGTGGTTTTTGGAATGAATTCACTCCTTTATTGACTGATACCGAATAGGTGTAGCTGGAAAATGTTATCTTTTTGCTCACTAAATGTGGTTTTTTCCAAAACAAATAAATGACTTTTAAAAAGAAGCATTTACGCTGAATGGAGAAGTTTTCTAAGAAGATTTCTAGACTATTTGGAGTTGAAAAATATCAGGTTGGTTTTTTTTTCAAAAGAAGCATTTTGACTAAATGGAGAGGTCTTCTAGATATGGTTGAAAAATTGTTGGGTTAGAAAAATATCAAGTCGGTTCATAATATATGTCGTTTTTCAGAAATGGTTTTTGGACAAAAGCAGTTGGAACATGTTGGCAAATATCAGGTAATATCTTATGAAATGTCGTTTTTTACAAAACAAGTTATTATCGAAAATAAGCATTTACGCTTAAGGAAAAGGTTTTCTGGAACAATAAGAGCAGTTGCTTTGCAAAATATCAGCTCGTGGCAGTTTTAATTATTGAAAAGAAGCATTTGCCTAAACGAAAAAGTTTTCTGTACTAATAGAAAAGTTTAGGTATTGGTAGATAATAGTTCGTTTGTTTTTGAAACTCCTGTTGAAAGAACGCAGGTTGATGTAATTTATACCGACTTTGAGAAGGCGTTTGACCGAGTTTGCCATAACACCTTAATTCGTAAACTTAATAACCTTGGCTTTGATGCTTCTATATTGAAGTGGATTGATATAGTAACATAAGATCTCGCTGTAAACAGGTATGCATTAAGGACTGTGTTAGAAAATACAAGTAACATCCGGAGTGCCTAATGGTTCTCATCTTGGGCCATTGCTTTTTATATTATTTCTCAACGATATTGGTGATATTTCGTAAAAAAACAAAATCACAACAAGATAGTGTGCTTCTACAAAATGATATATCGAGGTTTCAAGATTAATAACCTTTCTCTAAATACACAAATTTTTTTTTCATTGTTTGGTCAAAAGAAAATTACACTGGTAAATGAATACTTTATAAATTGATTGGAAGCAACCAATCTTCGCAACTGACTTAGGATGTTTACGGCATAAATAATATGCCATCCTATCCTACGAATTCACACATAGTGGTGTTTAAGAAATTAATAATTCTCAATAAAATAACCTATAATTGGTCTTAAATTAAACAAAATTGTCTTAACGACGAAAAAACAAGTAATTCAACTTTAACAACTAAAAATGTGAAGATGAATAAAGTTTTCAATAAAATAATAACTTGAAATCAAAGCAAATGAAAAATGTATCTGAAACCATCGACTCTCAGGTGTAGTTGATAACGTGTATACCAAAAAATTCATTTCTCATTTGGTACTGACGAGGTTGTGAGTTCGAATCCCAACCGAAACACGTATAAGAGAAAAATGTGTTTTAATGTAATAAACTGTAAGGTTTATTCAGATAAACACAAAACTGATTTCGAATTGAAAAAATTCAAAGGATTCACCAAGTTGCTTGAGTTTAATTACTCTCTTCCACATTACTCTCTTTCACTTCCACACCATTTATAAAGTGGTACAAGACTTGAAATAGTCAATCAAATGAACGATCTAGGTATAACATTTACAACAACAACGAAAATTTATCAGACACTTATTTTATCGTGGCTTTCTGCATGATAATTTTGTAACGACTGACTTTTTCGAACGTTTCTCGAAAAGTTAGAATATTCTTATATAAAGAAATAAATAATTTTCCAATTTAATTCAATTCCGGCCTATTAAAATGAAACAGACTTAAAAGCGTTTATATGTATCATTAATATTTTAACATTTTTTCTAGTTAATTCAATACCAATTCATAATACTTGTTTGTGTCTTGTTTGTGTTTTTGCTATATGTAAAGCTCATAATGTTATATGTACATAGAATACAGTTTTGCTTATTTGACGATAATAAGAATGGTTGGAGAGAAATACTTTCTCGTTTGAATAGATTTTTCTTTGGATGATATTTGGAAGGAGAAATTATTAATTTATGTACATTTAGAAGGATAATAGAAAAAGAAACAAAACACTGAAAAAATCTTACTATATATACTGGACTATTTTTGTTTTGGTCGGCAAATTACGTAAAATTAATAAAATGAATATCGCATTTTTTACTTGTGATGTGTCTTTTAATTTTAATTAAAATTGAAAAAAAATTGTTTGTGTTATTCTGCGATTAATTTATATTTTAATTATTTTATTGAATAACAAAAAAAATTTGAAAATAAATTTGTTAGCAAAATGAAATGGAAATATTTATTAATTCTGTTGATTAGTTCATATGCAGTTAATTGTTTTACATCAAAAGAAGTTAAATGTCTCATTTTAGTGTTAGTGGATTAAAAATAAAACAATCTGGAAATTCAGTTAGTAAAAGTGCTGAAGGCCTTGTTAATTATGTAGAAGTTGCAACAAAATTTTTATGGATGAAAATGAAACTGATAATGATTTTAAATTATGTAGCGAGATGGCTCAATATTGTAATCAATCGGCAACGGTAGATCATAGTTTGGAACAAGTGAAATGTCAAGTTACAGCGGATCAACATTCAACATACAATAATGTAAGCTTATGTATTTTAATTTATATAATTTTATTTAATTTATTTTTGTTCTGTTAAATTATTTTCGTCATGTATTTATTACATAGTTTATATAGATTTTCTGGATAAAATAAGAGATTTCCAAGGTCAAGGTTTACGTATATTTCTTATAATAGTCCAATTCTCTACAAATTTACCTAGCAAGTTTACTTGAAGTACTTAGAGCTGAAACAGCTCATTGTAAGAAGAACCCGTTTTCATTTGATCTTTGTATGCAAGTTATTCAATTCACTAATTGACTGTTCCGAATTCCTATTAATATTCAATTTCATTGTTCCTTGTCGTAACAACAGGATATTCAAAACTTTTAATGTTTCTGCCAGTAAGCCTAATTTTTTAGTGTATCAAATATATTAATGGCACAGTGCAATAAATTCATCGAAATTGATATCTTTAATATAGCAAAATTAAATGATTTTAAAAAAATAAGATTGCTAACCATACAGTCCTCATTCCTTCACCCACACTTTAACCCACATTTCGAAATTTAAAGTATAATAAAATAAAATAGAAAAAAAATAGAAAAAAAAACTATAATAATAACAAAAGATAATTAGTTAATACATAACATATATAAAAATAACCAATAAGACATTTACTTAATAGAATAAAATTTAATAATCAAAAAAAGATAGAGATAAAAATAATAATAGTAACAAAATAATATTAAAAGCTAACAAATATATAACCAAAAATTTAATTATACAAATATTACATAAATTGGATTGCCCGTCCGTGTTGTAATCATCTTAAATAAATAAATAAAAATCCTAACCACAGACCGAAGTCATGATATCTCAAAGTCTTGAAATTTCAGCCACTTCATATTTTTATTTCTTTTTTTTTAATAAAATAATTTTTATTTCTAAGAAGCAGGACTCACGTTTAACTTTCTTTTTTTACAAATTATTAAATAGAAAATCTCATTTAAATCAAACCTGTCAGTTTTCTTTTACTTAATTTATTTTATTTTATGAGAAGTTTTTTTTTCTCATATATTACAAATTTTATTTTTTAATTACAAGAAATAAATTTGCCATAAAATAAATTTAGTGAATATTTTATTGCGTATTGAATTATATCTGTACGTCTAAATTGTTGCTGGGTTTAAATAGTTTAATATCTTTAATAAACAAATAAATTCCCTTGTAACAAAATGTAACAAATATTTTATTTTAAGGCTGTGATTACTTGTGGGAGTTTTCCATGCACAACATCCCTCCCCTTATGATAAATGATTAGGTTCGCAAATTTGTGTTTAAGAATGTTTTAAACTTTATTATTCGTTTCTTTCATTTAATGTGGAATCTTTTTTGGATATTCCGCCCATACCATAATGAAATTATTTGATCATTTTTAGTTTATTTAGCGGGAATTTATTTCCTACGAAATTAACTTTGTTTTTTTCTCTTCAGCATCTGTAGTTGTTTACACAATAGTTAAAATATCTGTTTTGGTTTTTTTGTTCTAAGGTGTGGATGGACATACATTTTTGTGTTTTATGTTTTTTTAAAAAATGAATAACTTAACAAATCCTATCACCTATATAAAATATGACATAGATCATTATTTCATGGTAGGAAGGAAAAACAAATATAACATAGTGGCAGTGGCAGCTAGGTAGTGGCATATTCCCTGATTATATGGCACACTGTCAGTCTTCCTCAATAATTAAATCTCAGACATAGAGTTATATGACCAAATAATAGCGCGACAACACCAAGGAATATGCCACTTCTAAATTTGAGGGTGGTATACCGTTAATGGAATACAATTCCAGCCAGCACCCCTAATATATCAGTTGGACTAGTGACATCGCACTGCTACGCTGACGTACGCAGGGTTGTTACGTGGGTGTAGTTCAAACATTTAAAAAACAAAATTTACAAATCAGTAAAACATCTTATGAAAAGTAAAAATATTACCAATATCACTCATGACTCAACCTGTATTTATTTCAACAATTATATCGAGATTTTGGTTTAGTTGACTTTAAGGAATCGATTATCTTTTAATGGGTGGTCTTTCAATTACATTTCCGGTTAGCTAGAGAACTGGAGTAAGAATTATACGAATAAAAATATTATCGTGAAAAATAGAGTTTGAATCTCAATATGCAGTTACGGAAAGTTGATTTCCAAAAAACTCATCTAGAAATCATTACATCCCTAACAGGAAAACATACACTTCCATTTACGTAAATATAACATTATAAATGTATGCTATAGATAGATAATTATATGAAAAACGAACTTAAATAAATAAACATATGAAAAACACGATTTATTATAAATGCATTCCAACATTTTTATGATGGCGTGCTCAGAATTTAGCTCAAACTTTACACAATCTAAAAACATTTGCGATATGATATGTAACTGACCTCTTTCCTTTTTCTCATTTTTATTTACATAAGCTTTTTGCAATAACTCATTTATCATTGTTATCTCAAAAAACGTCCAGTTCCCATATCACTGATTGAGCATTTCGTTATCATCATAAACATAATCATTCTTCATTGTAGTTGATGTTTTCTTCATCTAATCGCTGTTCAGATTTTCCATTATTTATTTTTTATTGTTTGATATAAAAACTTATTTATCGATTTATTGTTCCAAGAACAATTTCTTTCCTTATCAAATTGTGTATACATGTACATATTTGTATACATTAAAGTTTTTCCACTGCGTTGTCGTTCCGCTACGTTGAAGCTTCAAATTTTTATTGAATTACGTTATATTGAAAAAAAACTAACACAATAAAATTGAACAATAACAAACTTAGACGACGGTTAAACAAAATAGTCAACAAAAAACCAATTTTGTTGGTGATAAAAAAACATAAATTTGATAAGAGGTGGAAAATTGTGGTTTGAATATTTTTAGTGCGATGCATTCGTGTTAGTAATTACATTTTAGTTCGTAGTTAGCATATGGGTTATATTTATAGTTTATTTGTACACATATGTTTTTATATGACGTGAAAATTACTCATTATTCAATTAACATGACCGAAGTTTTATATTGTTGTGTGTTTATATTATGATTTTATAATTAACTTGTTGTAGAGTAGAATTAAGGTTACGATTTATTTGGCTAATTTGTGTATGGTGAAAAACACGTGAAATCAGCAAAAAACATTCAATTTTGGAAATGAGGTATTAACTTTGTATATTTAGGTATTGGAATTCATTGACATCAATAAAAAAAAATTTTCTGTGTTTTCATTTTTACTTAAGATACACGGTGTTGAAAAATCAAGAAATTGCTCGACCCCGGTGTATTGAAATGGCTCTACAGTCAGAACTACTGAGCTGATTTTAATGTTATATAGCTCAAAATGTAGGTATTGAACAGAGCTAATCAAAATAATAATTCACATTATATAACCTTGCACATTTTCTTTTCGAAAAATAACGGTAAAAAATTCAAACTCGATTTTCTAGAAATGCATATTTTTTAAATTTTTGATTTTTTAATATGTGAAAGGTACATATGTTACTAACATTTTATAAAAAATTCAGGAGGGGGAAATTTTTTGTTTTTTTTTGTTAATTTTATTGCAACACGCCTTAAAATTTTTCATCATAAAAAAAAGTGGAGTTAAAACATGAACAGTTTTTTTTGGATTTACATATATGTTTTTATAATAAATTTTTAATTTTAACTCAAAATAAATATTTTACACATATTTTATCAGTTATTTAATTTTACATTACTAAATTCCGTAGAGTTAGAATAACGTCTAGCTAAGATTAATCCATCATTTGTGGGAATGTATGAATGATATCCTCGTGTTCCAGAAATTGTTTTTAAATTGGCGTATCTATAAGCTAGTTGATTTCGTTTTGCAATGTAATCTGCCTCCGTTACATAGAAAAAATGCATGTTATCTTGAAAATTACCTGGAGCTGCTGCCCAGTTATATAACTTCACAGGTGTTGATATAACTTTGCCGTATTCTTTCTTAAGACTCGCTCTAGCTGCTTTTATTTCAAATTTCAAATCAAAAATTTAAAAAATACGCATTTCTAGAAAATCGAATTTGAATTTTTTACCGTTATTTTTCTAAAAGAAAATGTGCAAAGTCATATAATGTGAATTATTATGTTGATTAGCTCTGTTCAATACCTACATTTTGAGCTATATAACATTAAAATCAGTTCAGTAGTTTTGACTGTAGAGCCATTTCAATACACCAGGGTCGAGCAATTTCTTGATTTTTCAACACCCTGTATCTTAAGACAGGGTTTAAAAAAAAACTAAAAACGCAGAAAATTTTTTTATTGATGTCAACGAATTCCAATACCTAAATATACAAAATTAAAACCTCATTTCCAGACCTTGCTTGCTGTGGCAAGATGTTGTAACATCACTTTTTACGATTCTTTCGTATTTTACGCTAATCGGTATGCTGTAACACAAAACGACTGTCGTAAGTACGATAATTGACAGTCGTTTTGTGTTACAGCTTGCCGATTAGCGTAAAATACGATAGAATCGTCAAAAATGATGTTACAACATCTTGCCACTGATTTCACCTGTTTTTCAACAAATTCAAATTTGAAAAAACAAATTCAAAAACAAATCCAGTAATGTCATTTTGAATTATAGATTCACTGATAATAATAGATTGAGGTAGGGAAGAAAAGCCAGAAAGGATAGGAGATACTAAACGCGAAAAGATAGCGCAAAATCAAAAGTTCTAGTTTTATCAGCTATCGACACAACAATAAAAAATAACTACGTCACCCACCACATACCATCTATCCATGTTAAGAAAGCGTAAATTATATTCCGCTCGTAAAAAATCTACGTTTACAAAATATCAAAAGGGAAAAGTCAGGGTATCCTGACACCAAAAGTTTGGTGTGTTGGATTGATCACAGGGGTCACCTAACCTCATATCATCCCAGACATTTAAGATATTAAAATCAGAATAAGTTTACAAACAAGCATACAGGCTTCTGAGTGAAGCGATATTACTCTGCACAGGGAGCCAAGATAAAGGAGTGAACCTGATAGTAATACTTATAGTTAGTATCGAGTCATGAAGTTGGTGGTTATCTTCTTAACTGTGAGTGCTATTCAACCAGACTAGTAGTCCGTGTTTAACCCCTGAGTACAGCAGACTTTCTGCAGTTATGGGTTAGATTAGTTTCCCACGTCATGTAGTGCCAAATTGTTTAGGACACTACTATATGATAAAGATGTAGTGCAAATGTTTTACGTATACTACTATGTGATAAAATGTAGTTCTTATATGTGTGTGATACTTCGGTACTTTGCAGATGTTATATCAAGAAAAAGTCTCTATTTTTCAGTTTTAATTTGTATTTCTATTTATAATGTTCTGAATTGAGCTTATGTATATTTTAATAGCTAGTGATCGGAACTCACTGTTCTGAATTAAACTTATTTGAATAACTTTTGAACTGAACTTACTGTTCTGGATTAAACTTATTTTAATAACTTTTGAACTGAACTTACTGTTCTGAATTAAACTTAGTTTAATAATTTTTGCACTGAACTTACTGTTCTTACTGAATTAAACTTATTTTAATAATTTTTGAACTGAACTTATTGGTTACTGACTGCTTGTTAGTTTTTCCTTCAAAACGATTCACTTTATTGATTTTAATATTTTATTTGCAAAAACGACTGTATTGATTTAAAATTTGACTCCGTTAATTGTCTGAATACTAACTGCCTGTTTATTCATTAAAATATTATTTTTATAATTAAAAAATGATTACGCGCTGGGAATTTATTATTGTTGGTTAATTGATATTAAAACAATTGACACACTGACTTTGTTTTTAATTGAATTTTATTGCCAATGTCGCGAATTGGTTTTATTTAAATTAAAAGATATTAACAAAATATTTGGAAATAACCCAGTTAAGGAAATTTATGAAATATTTGTTTTTAATTTTAATAGAGTTTTGGGTCAATTGTTTTTATATTTATTGATAGGAATTTGGAAGATATTGCGAATATAGTTTGGGGAATTGTTGTAGTAAAACTATGTAATTGGTTTTACTACATTCCTCCCCCACGGAACAAAAAAATTTTGTTTTCATCGTTAGTTAGTTAACGATGAACACAAAATTTTACCAAATTATGTATGTTTTTGAGAAAAAGGGAAGAGAGAGAAAAAAAAAAAAAAAGTGAGTAACGTTATCTTAGTCTTATCTTATAAATATTGAATAAATTATGTTTTTATCGTCGTAATAAAATTGAAAGTGGCCCTTAATCCTTATAATTATAATTTGTATTATAATAATTTGTATTTATATTAATTTAATTTTGTAAAGTCCATTATAAATATTTGACAAATTTAAACGGTTTATAATTGTTTTGGGCCGTCAAGTTAAATTGCTTGTTTCCGTATGATTACAAAATAATTGTTTTAATTTAATATGTATACTTATGCTAATGATTATTTATGCTTAAAAATAAAGTTGAACTTGAAAAATAATGTAAATAAATGTTATGAAATATGAACACATAGTTGTATAGTAAATAAAATTTGTCGTAAACTATTTGTTTTTGTTTCTGTTAAAAATTATGTTTTGATTGGACAATTGATAGCTTGCGTATCTTAAAATTATTGTCTTAATATAATATGTATTTTATGGTAATGATTATTTAAGATTAATGATTTTAGAATTATTATTTTTATTGATTGTATTGATTATTGATCGGAATCAGTATTGGTAATAAGATTATTGTTTTTCGATTATTATGTTTCTTGTATATTGTATAAATTGTAAGTATTAATTGTTTAGATTTGACTTATGCTTAAGGCTAGTATTAGGTTTAGGATAAGTTGGTACGATTGGCTTATGGTTTAAGTTAATATTGGGATTAGGATAGGTTTGTTGATTGGGTTATGGTTTAAGTTAGTATTAGGTTTGTTTGATTGACTTGTGGTTTAGATTAGTATTATGTTTAGGATAAGATGATTTGGTTTACCTATGCTTTAGGTTGGTTTAAGCGGAATTTGATTTGAATTAGAAAGCTGTTGTTTTTAAAAATGTGGAAATTTTATCGTTAGAAAGTAATTTTGAAGGAAAGTTATTTCCAATTTGATTTATGTGTTTGATTAATAAATATGTATTGTCCTGAACAACGGTTATGTAAAATTTTGCAATGAAGTTGAAAACTTCTCCTTTGTCGAATATGATTTTACGAGATGCTGGTAGTAAATTATTGTAAAAACAGACAGGAAATTTTTGGAACAGATTTTCAAGCCAATTAACTGAATTAGACGAATACGAATGAAATTGTATTATATTGGTTATAATCGGAAGTGTAAGTTGTAAGGCAATAGTTTTCTTGACATGAATACACGAAAGGCTAAGATATAGTAGAATTGATTTCCACAGTTTGGAAATTAGTAATGGACAGTGTATCCGATTTTCAATACGTCTGGGCGGGGTTGTACGAAAACATATCTGGTTTTGATAAATCTTTTGGTCACGTATGTTTACAGTTAGTTTGTTAATAGGGTCATTGTAATATGTCGTAACGGACTGGTTCAACGTTTTAGTATTCTTGGTGACGAAGTGGTAGGAATTGCTTGGTTGAAGCTTAATCAAATGTTGGTCAATTTTGTTTTTTCGAAATTTCATTTTTGTGATAATCGTTTTAGATATACTTCGGCGGCTGTGTAATTTGATATTTGGTTTTTTGTTTGACGATTGCTTTTCCACTACCATAGTTGAGGGCAAATATTGAATTTTCTTAGCACTGATTGGGTTTGCTGGTTTCTGGATTTTGTTTGTGTGACAAATAAAATTATTATGACATTTCAATGTGGTCGTTGAAGGCAAATATTGGTTTTTGTTAGAGCTGATTGTTGGTTTCTGTTTCTGGAATCTACTTTCGTAACGATTAGAATTAGTTTGGCATTTCAAAGTGGTAGTTTGCAGATTATGATACGTATAATTTTTAGTGTATTTTAATTTTGTTGGTATTGATGAAATTTGTGTTGTGTTTGAAATTTTTATAGGAATGCACAAGTTTCGAGAAATGTTTTGTTTTAGAACTTCGGAATAAAGAATTGGCGTTGAAATAATTTTTGATTTAATTTGTGATTTGTCTGAGTTATTGTCGGGCGTATTTGGCCTAGTTTTGTTAGTCGGAAGTTTTTGGCTACTATGTGTATCTGATAAAGATAACAGAGAATTTTCTGTAATAGTGTTTACAAGGGATGTTGAATTGGGCTTTAAAATTTGAACGTTTTCTGTAAGATTGTTTACGAAAAGGGTTGGATCGAGCTCTGTAATTTGAGTTGAGTCAGTTGGAGTTTTCTGGATACTTTGGTTGACTGATATGGATAGTGTATTTGCTATCAACACGCCAGGACTTACTTCTTTAGCCATGGTAATTGTCGCTTCATTCGGGACGTTTGAGTCGTCTATCTGTTTTATTTTCTTTGGTCCGGCTGGTATGATATTGCATTTAGTTTCATCACTAAGTATATTTCCGTTTGTTTTAATTATCTTCTTAACTGTGAGTGCTATTCAACCAGACTAGTAGTCCGTGTTTAACCTCTGAGTACAGCAGACTTTCTGCAGTTATGGGTTAGATTAGTTTCCCACGTCATAACTGGGATAGTCTCCCATGCCGTGCCGGTCAGATTGTGCAGTATGTTGTTTTTCGTTTTTAACTTGTTATTTTACTTTGATAAGAAAGAAAATTTAAGATGTTAAATAATAACAACAAGAAACAACATAAATGCAATCTGGAAAAGATGTTTCAAAAGCTTCGCGAGATCAGTATTCATGTTGAGAGTATAAAATGCTTTTTGATCCCAACACTTACAGTGCCGTTATAGGAGTGTTATAACAGTGTAACAGTGTAAGTGCTTAGAGCCACTGCAATTCTTATGAAAGAAATTTTTAGACGCGCCATTTCGAAAGTCAGGCTATTTAATTAAAAAATGTGTGGAATCAATAAGGATTGCCTTGCCACATCAAGTTATGAACAAATAATTTGAGAATCCACTACACTGCACTGCACAAATCAAATGCTTTGCAATTTTTCTATAGCAATTAAACACAACAAATATGCTGTCGAGGACCGAGATTTTCAGATATAATTTATTTAATAATTCCGGGTTCAGTCTTGTCTCGAACATTTTTTAAAATTTTTAGTAATAATTCACTCAATCCAATGCCACCCAATGTTGATGAAATCACACGTTCTTCATATTGCTCATTTTGAATCATTATTTGTCGTTTGCTGATTTTTTGGGATTTAAATAAATGTTGCTCTACTAAGAACAATTGTGGGGTTGGCAGGAAGTGATACTGGTGACTGTTTTTTCTATGATTTGGAATATGTGCGCTTTCTCGTGTTTTTTTCTCTGCCTATACATTTGAACATAATGAAGAAAAAACTTTAAAAGATCGATGAAATTTATGATTGTAAATGTTGGCGATTGGTCAAACGTTAAAAATCTCATTTCCCCAGTCTAGTAATTTGTAAGATCATAAATAAATAAAATATGGAGGGGCTGAAATCTCAAGCTCTGAGATATCAAGACTTTGGTCTGGGTTAAGGATTTTGATATAGTTTTCGGCAAAAAACTTTTATGAAGACATGGTTTTTAGTTTTGGGCAGCGATGTGTATCAAACATAACTTTTTGTTAAAGTACTTACATGTACTTTTTATCTCTGTTTAAATAAGTATTACAAAACTAACACGAAATATCAATACGTTGTCGGAAAATTATAACAGATCATAAATTAACATAATTTAGTAAAAATATTAGACAATCAGCAAACTACTCAAAAACCTCTCCATTTAGCGTTTCGAGAAAATATTTCGAATTCACAAATTCATATTTCTTTCAAAATTCCAAAAATATTGTAAAAATTAAATAAAATTAAAAATTCAAACTTTTTTCAAACAAAATTCTAAAAATATTCCAAAAATTATTACAAAATCAAAGATTAAAATTTTTTTCAAAAATTCTAAAAATATTGCAAAAACTATTACAAAATCAAAAATTGAAACTTTTTCCAAAATTAAATAAATTATAATAAAATCAAAAATTTAAAATCTTTCAAAATTCTCAAAATATTCCAAAATTCTTAGAAAATCAAAAAATTGAAACTTTTTTCAAAATTCTAAAAATATATATATTCACTTCTTTTTTTTCTACTTCTATTTTTTTTTCAAAATTCTAAAAATATTCCAAAAATTAGAATAAAATCAAATATTTAAACTTTTTCTAAATTCTAATAATATTCCAAAAATTCTTAAAAATTCAAAAATTCAAACTTTTCTCAAAATTCTAAAAATTATAATAAAATCAAAAATTTAAAATTTTTCAAAATTTTAAAAATATTGCAAAAATTCTGACAAAATCAAAAATTAAAACACTTTTACAAAATGCCAAAAATATTTAAAAAACTATAACAAATTCAAAAATTTCCATGTTCAATTATATTTATCTAACAAACAGCTAATTTTCTTTCCAAAAAATTATCTAAAAAAATAAATGAAATCATTTTTTTGACACACTTGACATTATTTTTTTGACTAACTTATTATTCTCAATAATAATAATAAAATTTCATGTCGTACAAATATTTAATTTTATTTTTTTCCAAAAATTGGGTAATAAAATAAATAAAATATGGAGGGGTTGAAATCTCACAGCTCTGAGATATCAAGACTTCGGTCTGGGTTAAGGATTTTGATATAGTTTTCGGCAAAAAACTTTTATGAGGACATGGTTTTTAGTTTTGGGCAGCGATGTATATCAAACATAACTCTTTGTTAAAGTACAAGTATTTTTTATCTCTTTTTAAAAATTTATTACAAAACTAGCACGAAACATCAATACGTTGTCGGAAAATTATAATCAAAATTCCAAAAATATTGTTAAATTAAATAAAATCAAACTTATTCAAAATTCCGAAAATATTCCAAAAATTAGAATAAAATCAAATATTTAAACTTTTTCTAAATTCCGATAATATTCCAAAATTTCTTGAAAATTCAAACTTTTTCCAAAATTCTAAAGACATTCCAAAAATTCTTACAAAATCAAAAATTAAAACTTTTTCCGAAATTCTAAAAATATTGCAAAAATTATTACTAAGGCTGTATTCTAAACGACGACTAAATTGTACTAAACTGCTAATTCTAAATTTAATTTTACAAAATTACCGAATTTTAATTTAAATTAATATAATCAAGTTGTCAGATATTGTTTAACGTATGAATTTCTTCCCAATTATTTAGAAAAAAAATGTCGATTTAGTCAAATAAAATAGTTGACTAAATTGATTTAGCACATTTAGTACAATTTAGCATCAATTAGAGCCTACATCATACAGCCTAACGATACAGCCTAAATCAAAAATACAAACTTTTTCAATATTCCAAAAATTTTTCAAAAACTATAACAAATTCAAAAATTTCCATGTCCAATTTGATTTAAAATTACATTTACGTCATAAAAACAGCTACATTTTTTTTTTCCAAAAAATTGGCTAAAAAAATAAATCAAATTATTTTTTGACACACTTGACATTATTTTTTGACAAACTGATAATGCCATAATTCTCAATAATAATAATAAAATTTCATTTCAAACAAACAATTTTATTTTTTTCAAAAAAATTGGGTAAAAAAATAAATAAAAATCTTTCTTTTGACACACTTGACAACATTTTTTTGACAAACTTATAATGCAATAATCTAGTTTTTGATCTCACATACCAATCCCTACCATCAAGGTTTCTCCAAATTTAATGTTCCTACTCGTAATCACTTAAAATGGACTTTTTTTTAAGCCAAAAATCTGAAAATTTGCTATTTTTGACACACATAATGATTTTTTGACACACTTCCGGTACAGTTATCGAATACAGCGTCCTTTCGGACCTGTCCCTTGAGTATACCTATTTAAAAAAAAAAAATTTTGAAATCCCTCCAGCGGTTTTCCCTGCAGCGTAGGTTATGACGGCCGGCAGACAGACACACATTTTTTTTTGCTATTTTAGAATCAGTAGGTCCTAAAACGTCGAGAAATGCCAAAAAAGTGGGAGCAAGAATTTCACTTTTGGCTCATGAATGTAATACTTAGGTCTTTCAGACCGAAGTAAAATCTTTCTTTTAACACACTTGACAACATTTTTTTTGACAAACTTATAATGCAATAATCTAGTTTTTGATCTCACATACCAATCCCGACCATCAAGATTTCTCCGCATTCTTTGTTCCTACTCATCATCACTTAAAATGAAAGTTTTTTAAGCAAAAAATATGCATATTTCCTTGTTTTGACACACTTGACGAATTTTTTGACACACCTTCGCTACATTTATCGAACACATCGTCCTTTCGGCTCTTACCATTGAGTGTACCTATTTTTAGAATTCAAAATTTTTTAAATCCCTTCAGCCGTTTTCTAGATTTCGTCGGTTGTGACGGCCGGACGGACGGCCAGCCGGCAGACAGACATACATTTTTTTTGTTGCTCTTTTAGAATCAGTAGGTCCAAAACGTCGAGAAATGCCAAAAAAAGTGGGGGTAAGTATTTCACTTTTAGCTCATGAATGTAATACTTAGGTCTTTCAGACCGAAATAAAAAATAAATAAATAAATATCAAATTATAACTCGCTGGAAATGAATGTATTCAATTGAATAGAATGAGAAATTGCTTTGATAAGCAAAAGATCCGTAACAAAAGTTTTATCTCAATTCCGGTCGGATCGGGAATCGAACCGGCGACCTTCTGATCAGAGTTTATGGTTAACATTTAACCAACTCGACCAGCGACGAGATTCTCGTTCTTTCGCTTTACAAAGCAATTTTTCATTTTATTCAATTGAATACATACATTTCTAGTGAGTTGTAATTCTAAACTACATAATAGTAAGATCCATTGCTATCATATAGATAAAAATCTTAATAAAAACTTGAAAAAAAATATCGGCCGCTTGTATGTGTGGTCTTGAAATATAAATTAAATTTGATTGAAATATTGCTTAGGGGCATAAATGTAAACAAGAACATAAAAAAAGTCACCTGGTGACAAAAATTTGCTTAATTTTAATTCCACCAAAACACAGCTATCCTTCAAACCATCACTTTTTTTTTTGAAATATTGAAATATTTTGAAATATTGAACGAAATATAGCGATCGATTCATCTTTTAAAATGAATAGAATGCACTGCAGCAAGACAAAAGAAAAATGGTAATGTATTTGTAACAATTCCTTCGATATATAAGGCACGTTTCGACTAACCGCGCCGAACGTTTGCTATCGTTTGCAAACATTAATTTGTTAAGTGGAGACACAAAATTTGAACACAAATAAATGTTTGCTAACATTATGTTAGTTTACCAAATGATATGGAAAACATGATGTGTTTGCATGTTTGTTCGGTGCAGACAGGTTTTTGTTTATTTAGAAACTAGATCTGTCATGTATATTTTATATCGCTAATTCAACTTTACTTGTTGTTTTTAAGTGAACACTTAGAATAAAACAAAAAATAGTTTTTGTTAAAATATTATAAAAATGTGTAATTGTTTCTAATAATGGATTTTATTAATTTGTTTAGCAAATGACAGCTGTCAAAGTTTTTATTGTAAAGTTTTCGGAACTTGTTTTGGTGGAGACAGATTGTTAGTAAATGTTAGCAAATATTAGCAAACGTTAATTTTATTTTATAAACTCCTGACTAATTTGACTGTGGTTCTTGATCTTTAAAGTTGTTTATTTGACTTTTCAAAGTTCTTGTTGGAGTGCAACTATTATGTTTTTGGAATATTTGTTCTGGTTTGTTGGTTATGTTGAAAAACTATGGTACATAGTAAAAAATGGTACGTCTTTCTTAACAGCGATCTATTCATCGCTATTGGTCGTATCACAATGGTTTGTTCGAAGCGCGATTTCGTTAATTGCATCGTCTAGTTCGTTAATTATTAAATACTGATCTGTATTAAACCCTTTTGATGCGTTCAGTTTAGCGAGTTTGCTTGCACTTGAATTTAATTTTGAATGTTCAACGGTTGTCGAGCGTACAACCGTTCTTCGAAGTAAAAAAATTGTATATGAATACATTTGGTGCTCGTGCTCAAAAATTTGGTTCGTTAAAAATAACAAACAAAAAATTTTTGTAAGATTTAACTAACCAATATTTTATAGAACGACCGTGCGTGAACGAATGATTTTTTACTGTGTACGCTTGTTCTATTGCCTTTGTTGGTTTTCTTTTAAAGGATTGAGACCGGTTTGCTGTTTAGTGGTATGTTTCTTCTGGTGTTTCTGAATTATGTTGTTAGTAAAATCTACGGCATAACCATTATCGACGACCGTTTTTCTGATGTAGTTCACCTTCATCAAATGCCGGTTGTCCCATAGGGATAGTAAATAAACGGTGTGCATTGAATGAAACGCTGCTTTTTTGTGTGCAATGTGATGGAAAAAATCTGCAGTTGGTGTTTGTTGGTTTTTTGTATATGCCAAATTTCAGATGATGAGTGGAGGTTTTAATTTTTTTTATATTTAAATATTCATCTATTTCCATTGTGAACTTAATATCGGGAATACTGATGATGATGTTCGAAGATCTTCCATTACTAAAAATCGGTGCCAATTCACTGCCCTTAAATGTTCCATTCATTTGTTTGTAGAATTTGTTTCGAAATTCAAAATTATTTTGTTCCATACATGTGGTGGCTATTTTGATGTATACTTTGATCTTTGTTATTGGAATTTTATTCTTCAGTAAATGGTCTTTTAAGTACTGCAATGATAGCCGCATAGACTCGGAAAAAGTACAGTAACATCGAATGAAATTAAAAGCTCATCTTCTAATAGCTCTAAAGTTTTAATTTTGTGAGTTAGATCTGATGAATTAATTATTTATACTACATCCGGTTGGTGTTGACATTTTGTTAAGTTCATCTAGGAACCATTTGGTCATTTTTTCTGTTCGTGGGGAGATATTAAAACAAATCGGTCTCATCTTTTTCCCAGTTTGTGTATTTGTATGTATTATCTTCCTAAACATTTTTAAAATATTGGGATTTGGCACATTGAATTTATACTTTAAGCTGCACTTATGTAGTATGTTGTAATTTAGTGGTAATTAGTAGTAATTTAGTAGTAATTATAAGTAATAATAATTATAGTAGTAATTTTTGCTTGTTTTGTTATTTCTAGTAGATGGTTCCTCGGCTTTACATTTTCTTGCTCTTAATACGCTGAATGCGCCAGCCACTGTTTTTTTGTAAAAAACTTTGACGGAAAACTATTTATCTAACAAAGGTAGAAGCTTTAATAGTATTCTCGTCTGTACATCTAATTATGCCATCAGTGTTAGCTAGTTTAAAAATATATAAATGTTTATTTCTTTATTACAGTTTGAAAACAGACATAGTTAGATAGAGAGATTGAAGGGGGTGGACAGGTTGCGCGAGGCTGAAGTTATCCTGGCACGCAGACTCTACGGTCCATAGCGCTGTGTCCGAGTAAAAAACGTGAGAAAAATTTCCTGTACCGCCTTCTATCCTTTACTTTATAAGGACTATTCACGTAGAATAATCTTAGAAGAGGATAAATTTTGTTACAGAAATTTTAGTAAGAAATGAAATCTAAAGAAAAATGAAAAACACATAGAGATCGAAAACTGTCTGTCCCAAATGTTCAATAGACAAATCAATTGATTTTCTTAACATTTGGCAATAATTTTACAATTTTTTGTTCCCAACTATTGTAATAGGTGATTTATTGTTTTTTTCAATAAATATCCTCAAAAAACATAAATTTAAAATAAATTTATCTATAGTAATATGCAAGAGCTAACCAACAACAGTTGAAGCTACAACAAATGATAATATCTTTTCCAATACACATGATTTAGAGACTGCCGTTATTTTTTTTCCGTTAGGATAACCATTCAACCCAAAGTGAAACTATATTAACAAAAACTGTTTTTTCATATACATATTATATCTGTGGCACCCTAATTCTTCTATTTCTGCATTCACAGCTGTGGTTACAATATTGTGAATATCGTTATTCGTAAAATCGTTGCCATTACCGTTTAATGTTATGCAATTCGATTTCCACAATATTGTCCAAATTTACATTGATGTGGTCGGGAATTGGGCCCCTGGATTCATTGGCGGTTATGTTAATGAAATTTTGGAATTTTTTGATTTAATATTCATTTGTTTCTAGGATCAAACGTTGTAACGATTGATGAATTATATAGGATGGAGACCTTTGTCATCCAGACTGGTCATTTGACTGGTTTCGACGTACAATGAAGGGTAACCAGTAGATGCAGGGACTCTATATACAAGGACAACCACGTAAAGGATCAAAATTGCATCTAATATGAAAACATTAAAAACGCAGCTCTTCTCCTAATAAAATGTAGAAGGTTTGGGGATGCATAAAGATTGATTAAGGATACTTAAAAACTGAAAAATCAAAACGTCATGTAAGTGTTATTTAATTTAGATGAAGCTCAAGAACGACTAGGACGTGGTGAACGAGATCATTACAAGCAAGCTACTGAATCAGTAACTAAAACAAAACAAACAAAAAACAGCAATACTTCAAACACCTCGTTATTTAACTCAGTACTACTGTGCCTGAGCCTACCGGTTGGCATTGAAAAATATAATTTGATGCCTCGAGTTGTTTGGAAAACTTAATCTTTTACTCAAAATATCAATCTTTTTACAGATCAATTGTAAGCTTAAAATGCATCTGATACTGGTTAAATTGAACCAATTTAAGCTAAAATTACAGACAGGAGACCTAAAGTATTTAACTTGAAGATTTTTTCTGAAGTGTTTTAAGACTCAAAGATTTTTTTGGGAGCTATGAATATTTATACCTCCTATTTTCTCACTTAACACTTTTCTCTTTGAACTTCTTTCGCATAGTGAACCCGGCTCCAATAAAAGATTTACCAGTTCTGTAAATTCACAAAAAAATTTTTAAAAAAAATTTCAACCGTAGGTAAAATTTACGACCGATAAGTTGAATCAACTAGCACTCCATTAAAAAGATGTCGAAAAGTTTATGCCAATATTTTATTTTAAATATGTTTGTTGAAACAAATAAATGCAAATAAGACCATTTTAAATATATTAACAGACCAGTGTTTGTTAAATTTCATATACAAATTTTTTCTTTTCCTCTTCACACCAGAACAGTATCCAGAATTTTTTTTAACTAAATTTTAAAAACAATGAAGAACCATCTGCCAGAATAGTTATCTATAGTCCCAAGCACTTAAAATAAACTGGAAAATCTTCAGTTCCAAGAGAAAAAATTTAGTTTAACATTTTTCATACTAACATATATCATAATAACCTACATCTAACCTTAGTGCTGTAAACAAAGAAAACTAAAATTAAATTTTTTTGTCGCCAACAACATCCCAATAAATTACATAAAAAAATAGGTCAGTAAAAATATGAAATTACTTTAGATTAAATATAAGAAACCCAACCGATCAATATCTTGATTAAGAATTATAAAACAAAATAAATGAACGGAGACGTTTCCTTTTTTTCTTATTTCAAATGTTAGTTACAAGACTTGAATTACAGATTCAAACAGTAGCCAACCTGTGCTTATAAAACAAATCAAATCAAAACAAAAATTTTGTTTATCAAAAACAAATTAAATCTTTTTTAGAATTTTGTAATGTCAAAAAGGGATTGTGGGTAGATTAAGGGAGGTAGGATACTTTTTGAGTTGTAAACAAAAAATAAATAAATTTCAGTTTCGTGTTTTTATTATTTCGTTTGAAATTTATGGAAAACAACAATTTTCAAACGCATAACATTCAAAAGAAGTGTAAAAGCCATTCCATAAAATAAAACTTTTCTTTTTGCATGGATTACATAAAAAAATCGATTTTCGATTTATATCTGTGGTAACTTAAAAGAAATATACATTTTTTTGTTTTCAAATGATTATTTAATTCATTGGTATATGTAGCGATTAAAATGACGGTAGCTAATTTAAGTTAATTTAAAGTCAAATTATGGATTTCAAGTTAAGTAAGTTAAGGTATTTCATTTATTGGCTTCGTTCAAATAATCAAATATTTTTTCTGTGGTTTTTGTAGGACACACAACAGTGGTTGTTATACCCGAAAACACTTGTACGGAAAAGTGGGAGAGAGTTAAAATCGAAAACCAGAAAAAAACAAGTATCAAGAAACTAAAGAATTTGTTTCTTTAAGAAAGTTACTTTAAGAAACAAAAACCAAAAAATTAAAATTAAGCACGCTAAATAAACATTAAAATTCAAGAAACTAGAACCAAAAATTAAGAAATAAGAACGAAATTTAAGGAAACACGTGCCTTGAAATAATTAGAATGAACCTAAATCAAGAATAAAAAAGTGATATACAAAAAAACAAAAAACAAATCCCAATATCAAAGAAACGAGAATTGTCAGTCAACTAATATATTCAAATATTCCGTTTTTAAAATATGTCCTTGTAAGTTCAGAATTTCTGGTCCTTTGTGTTTTCTCTGATAAGTTTTGTTTTAAACTGTGTAAATAAAATATCAACTAGTGAAAAGTTATCTAAAAAAACAACTATTTGCATAACCTAAGAATCAAAAATAAATTCTATGCATCTAAAAGATAAGAATCCAAAAGATCTAAAATAACAAGACAGTAATCGTAATAATGTTGTTTCATAATCATGAAACCAATATAATTATATAGGTAAGATAAAAGAGCTATAACTAAAAACTAATCATAAATAATATGAACGAGAAATAAAAATACACAAGTAGGAATCAAGGACCTCAGAATTAATAACTAAAATTAAGAAACAGTCTTGAAACGAAAGCCAAGATCTACGAATTAAGAATAGGAATTTGAAACAAAAAAAGGAGGCCGTCACAGGACGCCAGGTCAATGTGAAACATAAAGTTGATAGTGACAAAATACAGAAATACTGATAAAAAACAAATAGAGTTTCGTTAATAAAGTTAGTATATTAAATATTAAATTAAATTAATTAATATTATTTGATAAACCATGATGGCATGAAATTGTCCTCACATTTTTCGTTACACCATACAAATCTGTTTTACTACCAAGGCGCGTCTATAGATGTTTTACATAAAA
The DNA here is from genome assembly GCA_963693315.1 of Diogma glabrata. Taxonomy (NCBI): domain Eukaryota; kingdom Metazoa; phylum Arthropoda; class Insecta; order Diptera; family Cylindrotomidae; genus Diogma; species Diogma glabrata. The sequence continues at coordinate 388,876,898 of OY856186.1, forward strand.
CAAACTAAAACTAAACTAAGCAAGTATCTAAAAATAATAAAAAGGAAAAACCAAGAGCAAAACACATGAACCAAAGATTAAGTAACAACGACATAAGAATTGTGAATCCCAAACAAAGGAATACAATCTAAAAGCTAAGATCATAGCTTGGAAGTTTGGAAGCATGCACCGAGAACTAACAATGGAAAATCAGAAACAAAAAAATAAGAACAATGAGTTGAGGGCCCAGAATTAACCATATAGAACCAATAATAAACCAAAAATCATGGATATAGAAGCAAGAATCTAGAGTTAATTTTTTGAATACCTCACGTGCACGTTTTTTTCAAAACTGTCTATTTACTTTAACTATTTGACCAATAAAGATGAATATTTTATTTGATCTAAACATCGTTGACATTGATTTTATAAAGTACAATGTAAAGTACCAGCAACAATGCAACTGTAAATTTATAAGCCAAGAATAAACCATGCCACATACAAATTAAAGGCCCAAGGTCAAACCATACAGATTCTATTCTAACCCAAGCTTTAATCTCCTCACCCCGCTTCCTTTCCTCCCACCCGGATCTAATCATCTCCCAGACGACAAAGGCAACATTAGCGTTATTATGTTGTCTTCCTCCTACTGTGAAAAAATGAAGCTACTTCTCTCATACACTTTCACATTCTCCATAGTCAATAGCACCAATGGAACTAACACCGCCTTTGTAAACTCCCTGCTTTTTTCCAACCACATCGACTCCCGCACATCTTTCCGTCTGCGATCCACGGCATCGGCTCTCCTAAAATATACGGTCTCCCTAAAATACATAAAAAGACATTCTACTCCTCTCTGTCGTTCATTATATCTAAATTCCTTAACTCCATCCTCCTACAAGTTGTTGATACCTCCGTATTTAACCTTAAAAACTCCCTTGAATTTAAACATTTTCTCTCCAGAAAAATCATCCCCTTGACCACTCCCTTGTTTCCTTTGACGTCATTTCCTTGTTCACGAACGTTCCAGTAGACATGGCTTTGAGCGAAGTAACCGATAGGACCGCATCCAAACGTTGACCACCATTCCACAGTTACTATTCGATTTTTTTCTGTGCCATCAAAACATCTTATTTCACTTTCCAAGATCGCATTTATGTACAAACCAGAGGATTTGCCATGGGCAACCCTCTTTCTCCTACCCTCTTGAACTTGGTTCTTGAAGAGATCCTGAACAGATCCTTAGACCAGCTCCTTTATCTTCAAAACCAGCCCCTTTCTTCTTAAAAAAATACGTCGATGGCATCATTTGTTGTATTTCATCTTTCTACATTGATGAACACTAACCTCCCTCAATTCCATCTCTCATTCCATCTAATTCACCCAGGAAGTGGAAAGCAACGACCAAATCAGTTTTCTGGATATCAGCATCATCCGCAACCATAACCACACCATCTCCACCGACTGATACCACAAATCTACTTCCTCTAACCGCCTCTTAAGCTTTTTATCAGGACATCACTTCAATACTAAATTTAACATACTTAGGCCATTCCTTTACCAAACGTGTCCTTTTCTCGTGTGACACTAAATATACACTACAAAATTGTTATGAGGATGTTTTATCAATTGCGACTGTGTTTTCCACATTTTTCACCCAACCGTATTATTCGTTATTATTAAAACATAGATTGCGAACGCATAAATTTCGAAGTTTGTAATAATTATAAATACGAGAATCTGACTGATGTTTTGTTGAGTTGTAAATACGAAGTTGTCAAAAAAAAAAAATGTTAACGAGGAGGCATTTTTGTTTGTGTTTCCATAAAGTAAATTAAAAGAAGAAAAATATTAAAATATGATGTGATACTTTTTGTTACTTGTTCGTTTTTTAAATTATTCATTGTTTTTTGTTTTGTTTGATTTGTTAAAAACCACCAGTGGTCGTCTTAAAAAAGAAGAAAATGCACGAAATCAAGGAAAAGAAAACAGATAATCGTAAATATATATATTCCGTATTTAATAAATAATAAGTTATGGGTTGTTGTATCTATAAAATTAGTGTCTTGCATAAAAAAACAAAAAATGAATAATTGTACGTTGCAGATTTAGTTATTTTTTTACCTTAGAAACGATAATTAGTAAAAACGTTAAAATTAGTGTATTGCATAAAAAATTTAATAATTTTACGTTGCAAATTTATTTATTTTTAACATTAGAAATGAAAATTAATAAAAACATTAAAATTAGTATCATGCATAACGGTGCCTTTTTGTTTCCTAATTTACTAATAATATAATCGACCATTAGTCCATATAAAGAAAAAAAAATATGTAAACATAAATTATGTAAAATAAACATTTCATTTTTTTATGCCATCTAATCAAACTGTCGCCAATACAGTTGATTTTGGATATCATTAAGCTTACGGAGAGGTTTGTGGAATAGTTGTTATGAGACCAAACTCTGACACGGCGCTATGGACCACAGAGTCTGCGTGCCAGGACAAGTTCTGCCTCGTGCAACCTGTCCAACCCCTTCTAATCTAATCTATGCCATCTAATACAAAGAAAATAATTGCAGAAGTGTTTTCCTATTCAAAAGAAACTTCGTTTTGTAAAATAAGTAAATCATTTTTAACAATTGTATTTATTTTATTTATTCTACTACATATATAATTTTTATAATATTTTAAAAAGTTCATTTAATAATAAAATATTTGATATTTAACATAAAAAAAATCCCTTAGTTTATATCGCCATTTTTATAATTTTCCTTCAGAACAAAAAAACTGATTCGCGACAGTCATATGCACAACTAGTACAGTCTGTAAAGGGGAGAATTAATTATAATGAAAACTACATTTTTAAATCGAAAATTTTCTCTCATAACATGTTATTTATACCCTCAGGATCATTCATCGGTCATAAAAAGTTGGTGGTCGACCTCCCTTATTTTACTACCCCTTAATATGCCTTTTATCAAAATAAAATATTTTTCTCGATTTATAATTTTTTAAATAATACGATTTTTAGCCTGAAAATAGGTTCCTACACGTTTTTTTGGTCGCTGATTACGAATCCGACGTCAGTTTTCCAAAATAATAACGTGAAAATCGGAAAATCGAGAAAATTTTACCGAATTTCCAATTTTAGAGTATTACTACGAGTTGCATATCATTTTCAATGTTTTTAAGTACGCTGGCAACGAATTTTCACTCAAAAAGTAAAAATCTTTAAAAAGTATTGGAAAACTGTGAAATTTTTTTTAGGGAAAATTTGGAAAATTATGATTGCAAAACCATGCAATATATCGTTTTAGTGTTTTTTTGGTCTCTGATCTCAAATTTAATATTTATAATGAAGAAAATTTTCTATTTTCCCGGAAAATGGCAAAAAAAATTTTTCCGATTAAAAAATTTAAATTTTTATTTAAAATTTAAATGTTGTATAGATGAATGTATAAAATATTTAATGCGAGTTTACTGCGCTTCAGTAGGTGCAGGTAATTTTGCCGTGTTTTTTTTGGTCACTGACCTCAAATTTGATATTTATATTTAAGAAAAATTTTCTATTTTCTCGGAAAATAGCAAAAAAAAAATTTCTGATAAAAAAATTAAAAAATTTAAGTACAATTAAATAATACATGTTTTAATTTTTTTGGTGACTTTAATGTCAAATTTGATATTTAAAATAATAAAAAAGATTAATTTAGTCGGAAATTTATGAAAAACTCCTGCAAGTAATATTATTTGGTTTTAAGCTGTAAATTAATATTTTTTTATTGTTTTTAACTTTTTTTTTCAATGATGATTGTGAGTTATCAAATTATAATAAAAATTTATCCTCAAAAAATTCCAAAAATGTTAATAAAATAATTTTATTTTACTGCGTAGCATACAAAATTTTATATATATTTTTAATGTCCCTGAAAACACATTTTTTGTTATAAATATTGAATAATTTTAATTAAGAAAAAAAAATGAAATTTTTAATTTTTTTATTGTAAGTTTTTGAAAGTAATAAATTTTAAATTTTAAAAATTTTTTCTAAAAAATAAAAATAATACTTTATTTAATAAATAAATATAAAAAAAAACAGAGAGTGTACTTAAGACCGCACGGCAGAAGTGAAAACTTCATTGGCAATCGCAATCAATTGATATCGTATTAGTAGTATTTGGATCGTATTAGCAGAATGAATGAGAAACAGGTCAGAACGATAAACCGCTCACTACACACACTAACCTCACAATGTAAACCAAATAATTGTCAAAATAGCACTCATATGCCATTAGCAGGGACTAAAGTACGCATGGTTTTCACACCCATAGATCAACAAGTTTAAATTTTACAAATCTTTCTGCGAAAGCTAAGCAAGTTCATTGGTATTAACGCGCATTGTTGCCGTTTGCAAATCACTATCGGCTAAGTGCCACCATTTTTAATTATTTTAGTTATCATGATTGCCATCCATGTTTAATCATACATCAGCTATGCTTCTTTGTATAGAATTTATGCGATTTTCGTCTCGTAATTGTGAGATTTAAATCGATATAATCGATTTTATCAAGTATCAAGTTACAAGTATTAAGTCTTCACCTAATTTTAGAAACATGTATTACATACAATTCCAAACCGACAATATATTTAGTGAAGATGATAAAATTCCAATACATATAATTTTGATATACAAATGTAATTGTTTCAGCCTTCAGGTTATACTATCTTACGTTATTTTTTTAATTTCATAAAAAAATTATGTTCAAAAAAAAAACATTGATTAAAGCAAACTACTGTTTAAAACGATAGTTAAATAAAAAGCAAAAATTAAGCTTACACAACAACTTCATAAATTTTCATGATGATTAATGTATTAAGGCATAAACGACAAACAGACATACTTTCAATTTTATATATATTCAATATTTATTTAGCATGATGACTCGAATGCAAATTGCAAAAGACAGTATCAATATAACTTTAAAAAACTGCGTCTATACAATTTTTTAAAATTCGTATAAAGAAATTTTTATAATTTTTTATGAATTAATAAATAAAAAAAAAATAATTTTAGTGGTTTAATTTTAATGGTTTAACAACAATATTGAGTACATTTTAATGGTATTTAATAAAAAATTAAAAAAAACAATAAAAAATTATGTACCACAACCAGAAGTTGAACTCACTACCTACAGCACATCAGTCGAGCACGATATCCAAAACGCAATTTTAAACGTTAAGAAACGATACATTGATAAATTGATAAATGATGGAAATGCTGACGGATCAGCATAACTTACTACCTACAGAAAAATCTGTGTGTGGTGCGCCAAAAGAAGTTTTCACTTCAAAAATTATATTAAAATATAAGCAATATTATTTTAAAAATCTTCATCATCCGATTCATTTTCAAGAACTGGATACTGTTGTTCTGATGCAAGCTGAAACAGAACAATTCACTTTCATTTACTGTGTCGTTTGCACGAGTTTCCTGATCATCGGTGGTTATGACACATTCTTCATCACGAGGTGCATCACTCTGTTGAATATTTAACATCAATACGTTGCCGGAAAATTATAATCAAAATTCCAAAAATATTGTTAAATTAAATAAAATCAAACTTTTTCAAAATTCCAAAAATATTCCAAAAATTAGAATGAAATCAAATATTTAAACTTTTTCTAAATTCCGATAATATTCCAAAAATTCTTAGAAATTCAAACTTTTCCAAAATTCTAAAAATATTGCAAAAATTATTACAAAATCAAAAATTAAAACTTTTCCCGAAATTCTAAAAATATTGCAAAAATTAATACAAGATCATAAATGCAAACTTTTTCAAAATTCCAAAACCATTTCAAAAACTATAACAAATTCAAAAATTTCCATGTCAAAATTCCAAAAATTATAATAAAATCAAAAATTTTAAATTTTTCAAAATTCTAAATAAATTCCAAAAATTCTTACAAAATCAAAAAATGAAACTTTTTTCAAAATTCTAAATATATATATAAAATTCAAAAATTCCATTTTTTTCAAAATTCTAAAAATATTGCAAAAATTACAACAAAATCAAAAATTGAAACTTTTTTCAAAATTCCAAAAATATTTCAAAAATTAAAATGAAGTCAAATATTTAAACTTTTTCTAAATTCCAATAATAATCCAAAAATTCTTAAAAATTCAAACTTTTTCCAAAATTCTAAAAGTATTGCAAAAATTATTACAAAATCAAAAATTGAAAGTTTTTTCAAAATTCCGAAAATTATAATAAAATCAAAAATTTAAAATTTTAAATTCTAAAAATATTCCAAAAATTCTTACAAAATCAAAAATTAAAACTTTTCCCGAAATTCTAAAAATATTGCAAAAATTATTACAAAATCAAAAATACAAACTTTTTCAAAATTCCAAAAATATTTCAAAAACTATAACAAATTCAAAAATTTCCGTGTCTAATTTCATTTTCAATTACATGTACGTCATAAAAACAGGTACATTTTTTTTCCAAAAAATTTTTTTCTAAAAAATAAATGAAATCATTTTTTGACACACTTGACAACATTTTTTTGACAAACTTATAATGCCATAATTCTCAATAATAACAATAAAATTCATTTCAAACAAATAATTAATTTTATTTTTTTTCCAAAAAAATTAGGTAAAAAAATAAATAAAAATATTTCTTTTGACACACTTGACAACATTTTTTTGACAAACTCATAATGCAATAATCTAGCTCTTGATCCCACATACCAATCCCGACCATCAAGATTTCTCCAAATTCAATGTTCCTACTCGAAATCACTTAAAATGAACGTTTTTTAAGCCAAAAATATGAAAATTTGCTATTTTTGACACACATGATGATTTTTTTGACACACTTCCGGTACAGTTATCGAACACAGCGTCCTTTCAGACCTGTCTCTTGTGTATACCTATTTTTAGAAAAAAAAAAATTAGAAATCCCTCCAGCGGTTTTCCCTGCAGCGTACATAATGACGGCCGGCCGGCCAGCCGGCCGGCAGACAGACTTACATTTTTTTTTGCTTCTTTAGAATCAGGCAGGAGGTGCTAAAACGTCGAGAAATGTCAAAAAAGTGGGGGTAAGAATTTCAATTTGAGCTTATGAATGTAATACTTAGGTCTTTCCGACCGAAGTAATATTAATTTACAGCTTAAAACCAAATAATATTACATGCAGGAGTTTTTCATAATTTTCTGACTAAATAAATTTTTTTTATTATTTTAAATATCAAATTTGACATTAAAGTCACCAAAAAAATTAAAACATGTATTATTTAATTGTATTTAAATTTTTTTAATTTTTTTATCAGAAATTTTTTTTTTGCTATTTTCCGAGAAAATAGAAAATTTTTCTTAAATATGAATATCAAATTTGAGGTCAGTGACCAAAAAAACACGACAAAATTACCTGCACCTACTGAAGCGCAGTAAACTCGCATTAAATATTTTATACATTCATCTATACAACATTTAAATTTTAAATTTTTTAATCGGAAAATTTTTTTTGCCATTTTCCGGGAAAATAGAAAATTTTCTTCATTATAAATATTAAATTTGAGATCAGAGACCAAAAAAAACACTAAAACGATATATTGCATGGTTTTGCAATCATAATTTTCCAAATTTTCCAAATAATTTTCACAGTTTTCCAATACTTTTTCAAGATTTTTACTTTTTGAGTGAAAATTCGTTGCCAGCGTACTTAAAAACATTGAAAATGATATGCAACTCGTAGTAATACTCTAAAATTGGAAATTCGGTAAAATTTTCTCGATTTTCCGATTTTCACGTTATTATTTTGGAAAACTGACGTCGGATTCGTAATCAGCGACCAAAAAAACGTGTAGGAACCTATTTTCAGGCTAAAAATCGTATTATTTAAAAAATTATAAATCGAGAAAAATATTTTATTTTGATAAAAGGCATATTAAGGGGTAGTAAAATAAGGGAGGTCGACCACCAACTTTTTATGACCGACGAATGATCCTGAGGGTATAAATAACATGTTATGAAAGAAAATTTTCGATTTAAAAATGTAGTTTTCATTATAATTAATTGTATGTTGATTTCCCCTTTACAGACCGTACTAAACGAATTTTATCTTTAAAACAAAAAATAATGCTAGTCCTAAACATTCACAAGTGGTTAGATATAAAATAAGCTTCAATTTAGTTAAAAAAAAAGGTATAGCGCCATCTTTTCTTCAATTACACCGTTTTTTTCTTATGTTACACCATTAAAAATTATTTCAAAAAATTAACAGTGTACATTTTTAAAAACTTTGTTCTAATACCTATTCAACGACATATCATTTATGAAAATCGATTGAGTAGTTTTTCTACAATCGTTTCTCTACAATTCTAAGAGAACTTGTATTTTTTGTTTATGAAAGACTATCTATAAACAAAAAAAAATCAAAATTAAAAGGGGTCAAGTCAAAATTTCCCAAAAATTTGCTGAACTTGAGTAAAATTGCTCATAAACAAAATATCCAAACATGACCAAGAGCAGTTTCATCATTATTAACACATACAAATTAAAACAACCAAGGTTTGAAGACAGATGAACCTAAAGATATGTAAAGATAAAATAGAGATGAATATAAAGATAAAATAAAGAATTGAAAACAACAGGTAAAGCGTAAGAGCACAAAATTAAAAACCGAAAACAAGGAACTATAAAAGAAGACCCGAGCATAAGCTACCTAAAACAAAACAAAGAAATAACAAAAAGGAAAAAAAAACACGAAATCTTAACAGAAACCAAAAGTGAACCGCCGAGAATTAAAAGCCCTAAGAGACTAAGAAATAAAGGAAAAACCGAAATTAAAGATCAAAAATTTTTTATCAAACAGTGAAAACTTAGGACTCTGTAATTTTTACAATTACAAATGGCGAATGAGTAGAGTTGACGTTCATTTGATGTGCTTAAATATTATTATTTTATATTAAAAAAAAACTTGTATCTGATAAATAAAATACTAATAATTTACTCAATAGTTTGCTGGTTGAAAGTTACTATAACAGTTATCTTAAAAGTTTAATTAGTGTGAACTAGAATTCTAAACTTAATTAAAGTGATTATCCGCCATATGTTACTGTTCACTTAACCTCAATTTAATCGGTTGTAAAATTGTGCAGTGAATATTATTTACTTAGTAGAATCACGATCTTCTTAAAACGAATTTTTAAATGGCTCCAACTACAAGAAAAGCCTCTGAAAGCGAAAAGGAAGTTGATATTTCATCTATAAAGGAAATATTAAAAAAACCTGAACCATCAAACAAGGATATTTTAACTGCGCTTATGACTGTTCATGAAAGTCTTAATGCAAAAATAAACAAAAGTAACGAAGCAGTGGCATACCTCTTAAATGAAAATAATACTATTAAAACTGAAATAAAGAGCCTCAACAAAAATACTAACAAAATAAGTGATGATGTTAAGGTTGTTCAACAAAAGTTAGCATCGCTGGAACAGAAAGAATTTAGCAGAGACATAATCATAACGGGACTGCCAATGAATGTTGATTCAAATGAAATTATCACAAAAATAGCTGCCCTGTTAAAGTTTCAAAAAAATGACATCATGTTTCACTTCAATAAAATTATAACCACCAAAACAAAAGATAATAACAAATACCTTCAAATAATTGCTAGATTCAAAGATATTTCCATGAAAGAAGACTGTATGAAGAAATCAAAATTATTTGGACCGATATTAATTAAACAATTATTTGAAGGAGAATCTTCACCAACAAAAAAATTATATATTGGAGATAGACTAATCGACTTTTATTCTAACTTGTTGGCAGAGTGCACAAAACTAAAAAATCAAAAAATGTTTTCTTCAGTATGGTTTAATAAAGGTCGTATTTATATTAGACTACCAAAAATAAACAACACAGAACCTTCTCCTCTGGCTATTAATTCCTTGGAAGACATCTATAAGCATATAAATGATGACAAGAATAACATTAACAACAACACACTATCACATCAAGAACTCCATGAATAATTATCGAATCTATAATTGGATTGCGAAACTGTAGCATTTGCTGTAGCATTAATCTTAAGTTTTTAATTTCTCAATTTCTTTAACAAAACAAACTACTAAAACTTAATATAGTTTATAGATTCTAATATAACACAGGTTGTATACCAAATTTATTTAATATTATTACAAAAACTATTGATTCATATTTTATATATTACATACATATGTACATATTTTTTTTTTCTTTTTAGAAAAAATTTACATCAAAATTTGCAATACTGTAACGCATTTAATATTAATCATATATACAAACGGTTATTTTTTTTCGGAATTTATATCAGTTAAAAAAATGGCACAAACGGATTACATATGTTTAAATGACCAGGTATCTATTAAATATCACTCGAAAGTGTATTATGGTAATACCGTAAACTCAATCAACTGTATTTGTTTAAATGTACATAGTATACGCAACATATATCATGAGGTGGTAAATTTGATAAACTCATTTAAAATTGATATACATATAATTGCATTCACAGAAACATGGCTATATGAGAATGAAAATAAATTTTTTGGCATTCCAGGCTATACAGCATTTCACTCAAATAGACCTATAGACTCTCGGCTTGGCCGTGGTGGAGGAGCTAGCTTATATATAAAAAACGAACTTTCTGCTAATCTTGTTAGAACCAATAATTATGACGATATTAATATAGTTGTTGTTAGAATCAAGGAACTTAATATAAATATAGCATGCATATATAGATCAACTCAATCTAAAGTAGATGAATTTTTACATTTATTAGAAAACTTACTTGCACATACGACAAAAATTATGATAATGGGGGATATCAATATAGATCTACTGGATAGTAACGACACTAGAGTGAACACTTATATTGACCTTGTGGTATCAAATGGTTTCATATTCTTAAATAGTATTGAAACAATGTTTGCAACTCGTGTCTCTCAAACATCAACTACAATCTTAGACCACGTCCTAACAGATTTGGTCACATATAATTATAACTTTTCGATTAAAGATGTCTCATCCTTAACGGATCATAAAATGGTTGCGCTAAACTTTGATATTTCTCATATAAAATCAAAAGATCTAATTCAATATGATGTTTTAAATTACACTGGTATAAGCAATGATCATTTTTGGAATGATTTGGACCAATTTGCCGATTTCGATGAATTTATATATACTTTAAGTGATTTGATTTCCCGTAACCAACGTAAAATTAAGTTGAAAAAGACAATTGATCCATTACAACCTTGGATGACTCAAGAGATTAAAGAATTATACAAGGTTAAAGAAAAATTCTTTAGATTAAAAAAACGTTTCCCAAATCATGAATACATAGTGGAACGTTATCATGCCTATAAAAAAAATCTAAATAGGAAGATACGCCATTCTATTCTTGAATATAATGGTAAAAAGTTCCAAGATAGTTTGACAAATCCAGTCAAATATTGGGAAAATATTAAAGAGGTAGTTTTTCATTCCACTAAAAGAAATGCTTCTAAAAATATTCATCTTAAGCACAATGATGTTATAGTGGATGACCAATCTGAAGTTTCTGAAATTTTTAATAATTTTTTTGTAAATGTTGGTACTAGTTCATCGACTTATCAATCAAACATAAATAATAGAATTTCTTCTCCTATCTATAATATTGCAAACCCGTTTAGTATTAAAAAAACTACAGAATATGAAATCCAACACATTATAAATAAACTTAATGTCCGAGCAGCTACGGGACTAGATAATATTTCAACCAAATTTCTAAAATTGTATTCTACTCTTCTGTGTCCTGTAATCTCGAAGTTAATAAATATATCGATAGAAAATAGCATATTTCCTCAATCATTAAAAGCAGCCAGAGTTATTCCAATCTATAAAGAAGGAAATAGTTTGGACCCAAGCATTTACCGTCCTATTTCAATTTTAAACTCAATCTCAAAAATCTATGAGAGAGTGCTATATAATCAACTGCTTAATTTTTTAGAGTCTAATAAAATACTCTCTGAAAACCAGTTTGGTTTTACAAAATCATCTAACACGACAGCTGCATGCTTAAACCTAACTGACTTTATCAGTTCCAATCTTGATAAAAAAAGATATGTATCGTGTTTGTTCTTAGACATCAAAAAAGCATTTGATACACCGGAACACCCTATTATAATTAAAAAACTAGAAGATATGTCGCTCACGGAAAACCAAATATGCCTTTTTAAACAATACCTGCTTAACAGAACACAAATAGTTATTGTTGGTGGAAAAGCAAGTCAAGCTTATACTATAAAAAAAGGAGTACCACAAGGCTCCATTCTAGGTCCACTTCTTTTTAATATTTTCATTAATGATCTTACTCTGTTAAAATTATTTGGAAAAATTCAATTATATACCGATGACGCGGTTATTAAATACGAGAGTTCCTCCCTAGAAGATCTGTACAAAGATATGCAATACGATCTCAATATTATTCAGAACTGGTTTAACGAAAACTGTGTAGCTATAAATGTAAAAAAGAGTAAATATATGGTTTTTGAGAATAATCGAATAGACTTTCAGCAGTGCGACTTGCTTTATAAGCTGACTTATAACTGTGAATATATTGAGAGAGTTGAGCAATATAAATATCTTGGACTTCTGATTGACCACCAACTAAAATGGGACAAGCACGTCGATAAAATCAAAAGTAGTATAGTTCCATATATTTTCACCCTAAAGAAGATTAGCAAATTGGTCCCAAATAGAGCTTTATTTATGATTTATAACTCGTATATTTTATCTCAAATAGTGTATTTAAATCCTATCTGGAGTGGCTGTTCAAAAAAAAAGATGAAGGAGCTTTTTATCTTGCAAAAGAGAGCAATTAAATATATAAATAAATTGCCTTACACATACTCAACTGAACAACTATTTTTACGTCACCCACGCTATACATCATTATATATTATAAATAAAACTGAATTAATACTAACCGTATTTAAAATTATTACAAATAGAATAAAACATTCATTTAATCTAACCAAAGCGTCTGACAGGCATTCACACGACACACGTCAACGGTCTAACTATCTAATTGAACCCTTTAGATCCCGAATGAGCCTTCATAATGTACTATATAATAGTTTGAATCTATATAATTCCCTACCGTCAGAAATTAAGGATGAACAAAACTTAAAACGTTTTAAAACAAAGCTGAGAAAGTATTTAGCTTAAAACACAATAAGATCAAAGTTTAGTAATGCCTATAAATTAAGTTTCTTCTCTAACCCATCTCGCAATGTAATTAAAAACGTGTTATAATAGCCCACATAGTTGCAATGATATCTAAATCTGGAGCAACAATACTTAAAAATAAAAGAAAAAGAAAGAATATGTACATGAATTTAATTAAGTAAATAAAATTGAAGTATATACTTTAATTTCTTAAAATACTAATTTTGTTTATTACGTATATGTAATTTAATCTTAAATAAATTATTCTGAATAAAGAAAAAAAAAAAAAAAAAGATCGCATTATCTAACCCAAGAACCTGGAATCAAAACCAAGAAAACGAAAATAGAAAGTCTTGAATTCAACTATGAGAGCTACTTAAGTATTTAGAACCATGAACTTAGTGCCAGCCAAGAAATATAGATAAAAATAAATAGTTTAGCCAGCAGTCCTAGCTTCATTGTTAATAATTTGAAAACTAAGAACTAAAAACAAACAAGAACACAAGAGAAAGAACAAAAACAAAGGCACTAACTACACTTAGGAAATGACAAAAAATTAAGGGAAACAAGGTAACTGTGTTTTTTTTAATGATATTTATTCTCCGTTGTATGTTTTTTATAATTTATCTAACTGTTTTCGTTTGCTTAAAGATCAGAAGGTGGAAAAATAGTATTTTATTTTGAGAAAGGAAGACGACGGATATTTACGAAATTATGGGAAACATAAATATTTGATTGAGGGCTTTCGAGATCAATTAAACTCAAGTAAGTAAAGAAGTAATTGGAATTCGTTCAATTCAAAGGTATAGTTGGAAGTTTCTCAGAAAAAAAACTCCACTTATATTTTTCATGTTTCGGATGAATCAGAACCTTCCTTTTCAGTGCGTTGTTCGAATCCTTAGACAGACTTGTTGATATTGCATTATAAAATTTTGTTTTAACATTGGCAACATTTCTTTTATCAAATGTATTTAACTTAATTACAGTTGTTAGTTGACAGAAAGAAATTGGCGAGCTAACAGTTTTTTCAATAAATTATTTATTTCAGATTAATCAGCGTATTCTAATTAATCCAAAAGGTTATGGGACCAGAGTTTCCGATTAATGTGAAATAAAGTTTATTTTCAAGACGAACGCAACGTAATTGAAAACAGTTCAGTGAAAACGGAATTCGAAGATAATTTTTTTATAAAAAGAAAGTCATCTCATTGCAGTGTAATTCATATAAAAAAAGATGGCTGATCGTCGAATCATAAATATTTTTAAATTTTTTTTATATGCGCTGGTAATTTTCTTATTGTGCGTGTTAGAGCGAGATAGAAAGAGACGCTATTGGAACATTTGAGTGTTGTGTATTTTTTTGTAAAATTGTTTGCAGTTATAAAATAATAGTACATAAATTAGTTACTTAGGAGCTACTTTTTGTGTTGAGTATAGTTACACAAAGCCATATTATTCTATTACACAAAGTCACTTTAACATCAAACTTTTTATATATATGAATTTTTATCGTCATAATTACTTCCAATAAAGAGAAAAAAACATTTAAATTTGTATGAATAAAATTGTTTTATCAAAGCAGCTTTTTTAAAATTTCATAATCCAATTGAAATAGTTGTTATTTTGTTGTCATAGTTATACTATAATTCCAAATTTCATTATCCGTTTGTTATGTTTTGTTGTCATAGTAACATACAATTCAAAATATCATAATCCAATGAGAATCAACTTATTTTTTGTTGTCATAGTTATATAATATGTTTGAAAAAATAACAATATAACAAATGTTAGTGTTCAGCCGCCGTAGTATAAAATAAAAATGGCGTTACTTTTACAGCCGCAGGCTAAAAAACAAGACTTGCTTTAACTGACAATATTGAAGGAAAATTATCGGCATCGCATGGGTCTACTGAGATTAAGACACAATATGAGCAAAATGAAGGAATGGCGATGAATGCAATCATGCAATCTTTGTATTTTGACCGTGCAAATCATGTTTTGGCTTGTACAACCGCAAAGCAAATGATTGACAGGTTAAAAGAATTTTTTGAAAAGAATTCTGAAATTCGTTTATTGAATTTATACGAAGAATATTTTGCTCATAAAATGTCTGAGGATGAGACGGTAATAAGTTATATTTCACATGTCAACACATTGGTAGCGGAAATTGAAAGTCAAGGTGAAAAACTGTCCGAAAATTTAAAAATGGTGCGAATTATCAGTAGTTTATCGTCGAAATTTAACAATTATAACTGTGCAATACAAAAAAAAATTCGAAAATTGGATAGACTATTGTCGTCGCTACAATTGGAGGAAGATAATTTAAAGAAAATTAGTGCTTCTGAGTGTGATTCACATGTTGCTTTTGTTGCAAAAACTAAGCAGAAATTGGAAGCCAAAAGAAAAATCAAGTGAAAAGTAAAAGAAAAACATTGATGAATTAAAAAAAAAACAAAGTGTCATTTGTGTCATCAAATTGGTCATTGGTCTAAAGAATATCCAAATAAAAATAATTCATCGGATCAAAAGAATGATCAAAAGAACGGTAAACAGAAAAATGATTTGGCATGGTGCGGTGTTGTTTGTGATGCTAATAAAGATTATGACAATAATTGTTGGCATGCTGATTCAGGAGCGTCAAAACACATGACATTTCATCGTGAATGGTTTTCTGAATTGAGAGAATACAAAGAGAAGCGTGTGGTCGAAATTGCAAATGATCATTGTTTGGAAATACATGGTATTGGTACAATCTTAATTGAAGCCAGAGTTAATAATCAGTGGGAACCACGTCGATTGAAGAATGTATTATATGTTCCAAACATGCGCAAGAATTTGTTGTCAACGACAGTTTTAACTGATAAGGGTGTTAAAGTTTTAATTCAGAAGGATGGTTGTACGATTGATGAATTGAATAACGTTGTAGCTGTTGGAAAACGTGATGAGGTGAATCAACTTAAAATGGACTTTTCGTCTGAGAATAAATGAATACGCAAATGTAGCTGCTGTTTCACTACAACAATAGCATCGTCAATTGGGTCACATCAACGTTGATTCAATCAAGAAAATGTAGAAAGATGATTTGGATAATGGTATTGTTTTGTCAAATAGTGAAAAATTTTTCTGTGAGGATTGTCAACTTGGAAAGATGACGCGAGCAAGTCATAAAATGGTAGTGAAACGTTCATCAGAAAGAAGTGAATTCATGCATGATGACTTATGCGGTCAAATGGAGGTAACAGGAATTGGTGGTTACCATTATTTCATGTTAATTAAAGACGAGGCAACAAGTTTTCGATTCGTGTATCTGTTGAAATCAAAGGATGAAGTTGCTGATCATATGAGTTCATTTATTCCAATGGTGAATAATTTGAATGGTTGTCGTATAAAACATTTTCGTTTTGATAATGCTACAGAGTTTCTCAATCAAAAGGTTAAGAAATTATTGGCAGATCATGGTATTCAAATTGAAAATGTTGTAGCATTTGCTCCAGAGCAAAATGGTAGAGTGGAACGTGAGAACCGTACAATTCAGGAATGTGCTAGAACAATGCTGATTGGAAGTGGTATTTCAGAGTTATTGTGGCCAGCGGCAGTTCGTACGGCCACATATATATTGCATTGTTCTACGAATAGCAACTGCATTGGTGATACACCGTATGAAAAATGGTTTGATAAGAAACCATACTTGGGTCACATTAAAATTTTTGGAAGTGAATGCTTTGTGCAGATTTCAAAACAAACTGGTCGAAAGAAGTGGGACCCAAATTCAAAAAAGGTTTATTTGGTTGGATACGAGCCCAAAATCAAAAATTTTCGTTTATATGGTGCAAATAGTCAAAGAATAATCATTAGCTGTGATGTTCGATTTAATGAGATTGAGTCAAAAATATTCGTAATTGATGATAACGATGCAGATGTCATTGGTGAGGCTAAAAGTGATACAATTTCATGATGTTTCATTAAATGATTCATTGCCAGTCGAAGATGCAAACGATGACAATGTTGAAAATATGGAGGGGCTGAAATCTCACAGCTCTGAGATATCAAGACTTCGGTCTGGGTAAAGGATTTTGATATAGTTTTCGGCAAAAAACTTTCACCAGGACATGGTTTTTAGTTTTGGGCAGCGATGTATATCAAACATAACTCTTTGTTAAAGTACAAGTATTTTTTATATCTGCTTAAAAATTTATTACAAAACTAACACGAAACATCAATACGTTGCCTTAAATTAAATAAAATCAAACTTTTTCAAAATTCCAAAAATATTCCAAAAATTAGAATGAAATCAAATATTTAAACTTTTTCTAAATTCCGATAATATTCCAAAAATTCTTAAAAATTCAAACTTTTCCAAAATTCTAAAAATATTGCAAAAATTATTACAAATCAAAAATTTAAACTTTTTTCAAAATTCCAAAAATTATAATAAAATCAAAAATTAAAATTTTTTCATAATTCTAAAAATATTCCAAAAATTCTTACGAAATCAAAAATTAAAACTTTTTCCGAAATTCTAAAAATATTGTAAAAATTATTACAAAATCAAAAATACAAACTTTTTCAAAATTACATTTACGTCATAAAAACAGCTACATTTTTTTTTTACAAAAAATTGGCTAAAAAATAAACAAATCATTTTTTGACACACTTGACAACATTTTTTTGACAAACTTATAATGCCATAATTCTCAATAATAATAATAAAATTTCATTTCAAACAAACAATTTTATTTTTTTCCAAAAAGTTGAGTAAAAAAATAAATAAAAATCTTTCTTTTGACACACTTGACAACATTTTTTTGACAAACTTATAATGCAATAATCTAGTTTTTGATCTCACATACCAATCCGACACCATCAAGATTTCTCCAAATTTATTGTTCCTACTCGTAATCACTTAAAATGAACGTTTTTTAAGCCAAAAATATAAAAATTTGCTATTTTTGACACACATAATGATTTTTTTGACACACTTCCGGTACAGTCATCGAACACATCGTCCTTTTGAACCTGTCCCTTGTGAATACCTATTTTTAGAAAAAAAATTTTTTTGAAATCCCTCCAGCCGTTTTCCCTGCAGTGTAGGTAATGACGGACGGCCGACAGACAGACATACATTTTTTATGTGCTTTTTTAGAATCAGTAGGTCCTTAAACGTCGAGAAATGCCAAAAAACTGGGGGCAAGAATTTCACTTTGAGCTCATGAATGTAATACTTAGGTCTTTCAGACCGAAGTAATTAACGATGTTTCTCTGGATTAACATCGAAGACAGCGTTCAAATGATCATTATAAACTATGAAGAGAAGTTAAACTGCCGGAGAGATTAATTAAAACTGGTTATTTGGCTACTGTGATGGGACCAAATACGTACAAGGAGGCAATTGAATCGGCAGAAGTGGAACAATGGAAGCGTGCAATGTGTAATGAAGTGTAATTCAGTTTGCATTTCCGGAAACTTTCATAGTTGTTTTCGTTTTCCCTGTAAGCATGGTTTCTTGTATTCAATCCGTGGTCGTCATTTACAATAGTTTCCGTTTAAAAAAAAAATTATCATAAAATAGTTGTACAATATCATCGATTCGTAATCGCGCGATTTCCATATATAATTGCCATCGTTTCGTAATCAATATTTTTTTTTGAATTCTTTTTCCATCGCAACACAAGTTGGTTGAACAAATTCTTTAATGGGTGCAATAATTAACAAAAAGGAAATAAAATTCCCCAAGAAACTACCTTACCGATTCGTTATTGTTAGCAAACAGCGTTAACTGATTATAAATAGAACGCGATCGATAGCTTCGCTCTCTGATATCTAGTAGCATTTCGCTCGTGAGTATCGAAATGAAGGAATTTTGAATTCACATTTCTTGTATTATATTTAAGTAGTGAAAATTTTGATAAAATGCAAATTTTTGTTTTGGGCAGTGAGTTCAATTAGATAAATTATTCTATTAGTGCAAATCTGATTTCTATTTAAAAAAAAAGAATCTATATGTTTGTGCTGTGTCAGAGTAATTTAAAAAAAAACACAAAATTACATTAACTGCATTTGTAATGATTAAAAGAATGTCCTTGGCGATCAGTTAGTTCAGTTTTTCGTTTAGCTACAATTATTAGTTCAAATTCAACACAAATTATGTGTTTGTGCCGCGTTCATAGTTGATTAAGGACAAAAAAAAAATTTACTATCCATGTAATCGCTTAATCGCCGATTTCGATTTTTTTCTGATTAGAATTGATGGTTTTTTTGTTTTTTTTTGACGTTTGTTTGGTGAAAAATGTCAGTCTCCATATGTTGAGATATTAATTTATTATGTTTGTTAGAAAAATATACTTTATATGTAGCCGTTAGTTTTCTTAAATTAAAAATTGTGTTCACGCTTAGATTAAATAAATAGTTAATGTTGCTAAAATTTGCTAGTGTTAGAAATACATGGCTGAAGAATAAAAAGAAAATAAACTCTGTGATATTAGAACTAATTGCACGTTAATTTTTAGGCTAGAAAATTTTTTGTTTGAGTTGCTTAAATTATGATTAGCTGTTGTATTGTAAAACATATAATTATACATGGCGTAATCGAAGCCTAATTAAAATTTCTTTGTCTTGGCATAGTAAAGCTTATGTGCATGCCCCAAAAAATTAGTAAATGTAATTAAAGAAATAAGAAGAAAATTTGTATAATAAATATTAGTCAGACTGATTGTTAGTCAAAGTGAAAGTTTTTATTTCATCCACGAAAGTCAAGGGTGTTTGTTTTTTGGGAACGGTCCGAAAGAAAAACTGTTGTTAACGCAGTTGGACCATAAGCGTGGAAGAGCGTGGTAAAATAAAAACAACTCATCACACAAAAAAAACTCAATTGAAGGTTGGAAACCTGTTTTAATAACCACCATCTGTCCCGTAATCTATGATGGACTAGGCGAGAACACGTGCGAAGGAGGGGAGATTGGTGAGTTCCAGATCAATCATGAGGTGAGCCATATCTGATTTTTTAATTTTCTTTTATGTACGAATGCCTGTGGATATGTATGTGGGTGGAAAAGCGTGTGTATATGGGCGTATGGATGTGGATACGTGTGAGCGAGTGTGTTTGTGGTCTGCGTAATTGTAAACATGCAAACCTAAAGAAAATTTGTCCATAAACATTTTATTGATGAAAACCTACAAATAATTATAACACCTAGATTTGTGGCTGAAAGCTATTTCGAGCTGGAAATATCATAGTATATTGCTTTGGAATGCAAGCTTGTAACAGTGTATTTTAAATAATGTACGATCCCATTTTTTATATATCGTCACTAAATTGTTTGCTGGTTTCATAATTATTTTTTTTTATAATTTGGTAAATTAGTTAATTAATTTAATTGTATAAATCGACAAAATGTTTACTAACCTCCTAAGAGAGAAGAAGAAGAAGTTTGAAGGTCAAGTTAGCTGCAATGTTTGTAATGATTTTATTTTTATATACAAGCGATGTCTAGTCATGAAGCGGCCATACATTATACATGAATATCATATTTATTGAAATTTGATGCTATAATTCAGCCTCTACTGGATAAAGTTTAACATTGCTGGACCAACCGTTTTGCTTAAGTTTTGGGCGAACCGGTGCGAAGCTAACCCTACAAACAAAATTTTAAATTCTTTTTTTTTCATCTCTATTTACATAAACTAATTTATATTTGTGGGTTATCCAACATCAAATAAATTAGTTGTTTATAATCTCCCATTGGAAACATATATGGAATTATTGATGGGAAAAATCGGACGGATGTTGAAATGATATGCAATTATATGAATAAACGGTCGTTGTGTGTGTATAGGAGTGGGTGAGTAGATGAGGTGTGATAGCGTGTGAATGTGTGATTGAATGAGGGGTTGCACGGGGTGATCGCGGTTCTTTCATAGACGAGGGTCACCAGAGTCTCAGTCCTTCACTTGCTTTTTCTCATATCCGTTATTATCATGTTTTTACGCGTACTATACAGTTAATTGTGCTGAAGTAGCAGGATTTCCTACTCGTCCTCATGGACTAAAGCTAGTTTGGGGCTATTAAAACAATCTCGCTAGGTACGCGGCCTGTTATGCCACTTCGATGTTAATCATCGAAGCAGCGCTTCATTACAAATGGATGATGAAAATAATTCATTAAAATCAAGAATCATACGTGGAATTTGGTTGAACCGTACCTGAAAATCAAATAGTAATAGACAATCGTTGGGTGTTTAAAGTAAAAAAAACACTGATGAAACGATTGATCGTTTTAAGGCAAGGTTGGTGATCCGTCGCTTTACACAACAGTATGGCATTGATTACGAAGAGACTTTTAGTTCGGTTGTTATGTTGTTAAGTATACATCACTACGTGCAATTTTATCATTGACTGCAGTGATGAAAAGGAAGATTAGGCAATTCGATGTAAAAACTGCATTTCTTTATTGCGATTTGAAAGAAAATGTCTACATAAAACAACCAATTGGATATGAAGATGGAACAGATCGTGTATGCAAATTGACTAAAGATCTGTATGGAATGGTCCAGATGTTGGAATGAAAAGCTGACTTTGTTTATTTGTCGTTTCAAGTTTAAAATGTGTAGTAGTGATCCATGTGTGTTTGTTCGACGAGAAGGTAACAAACTAATTATCATCGTAATTTTTGTCAGGACTTGGAAGAAATTGAACTGCTGACTTTATATATGGAAGAACATTTTGAAATTAAAGTGTTCGATGCAAAATGTTTTTTAGGACTTCAAATTGAGAGATCAATAAATGGTTTAATTTTGATTCACCAAGAGGCATATGTTAAGAAAGTATTGAATCGTTTCAATATGGATGATTGCAAAATTATGTCTACACCTGCTGATAATAATCAAAACCTTGGGGATTTTGTGAATGGTGAAGAAAATGTGGATTATCCATATTGTTTCATGTATTTGGCGGTTAGTACACGGATAGATATTAGTTATGCTCTTGGTGTCGTTAGTCGATATCTGGATAGAGTCATGCTCATGTTAATGCGGTCAAACGTATATTCAGATACATCAAAGTTACGGATTGTCTGGGTATTCTTTACGAAAGTAATGACAAGTTAGATTTTGTTGGATACAGTGATGCAGATTACGCTGGAGATACCGAAACAAGAAGATCAACTTGTGGTTATATATTTCATCTTGGTTCTGGTGTCATATGTTGGGCGTCTATGAGACAACAATCAGTGTCGACATCATCAACAGAATCAGAATATGTTGCTGCATGTCAAGGTGTAAAATAATTAATTTGGCTTAAATATTTGGTGGCTGAATTAAATCCTGACGAAGGGTTTGATGCAAAGTTTTATATGGATAATCAAAGCGCAAATCCGTTTGGTCAAGAATCCAGTATTTCATAAGAGGACCAAACATATTGATATTCAGTATCATTTCATTCGTGAGAAGTTTCAAGAACGTTATTTCGAATTGGATTACATTAAAGCAGATGAACAGATTGCTGATATATATTTACCAAGGCATTAGTAAAAACACGGCATAACTATTTGTGCAATTTGATAAATTTAAAGTCTAAAAATGAATTTAAAGTCTAAAGTAATTTTTTTTGTTTTATTAATAAAAATAATGAAACGTAGACTAAAAATTATAATAATGAGTAGGAATGTTGAGATTGCATTATTAAATTTTGTTTTAACATTGGCAACATTTCTTTTATCAAATGTATTTAACTTCATTACAGTTGTTAGTTGACAGAAAGAAATTGGCGAGTTATGCCCAAAATACATGTGCAGAAAGTCTGCACGCAGTGCTGCATGCATATCTGCATCTAAAATAGATGTGCAGAATTTTCGTAACAATGACAGTTCGTGTTCTTACGTATTATGAAATAGTTATAAGCGAAAGTTGTCGCAATTTAAAGAAAACTGTCTTTTTCATCAAAAGATAGAAGAAAATAATTGAATCGTTGCCTGTAAAAACGTTTATGCCTAAATTAAAATTTAAGTTCAAATTACATACATATACCACTGTTTCCGATAATCCTTTCCCAAAAATTTATTTAATTACAATATTAGTTTTAATTATTTTATAATTTGGACTATTTAGAATATTTGAATATCTTTATAAACAAATAATCATTACAAAAATAATTTCATTTTCAAAAAAATATCATTCATTTTTATTTGAGTTATAAAAAAAATAATTCATTTTCAAACAAAATGTCAAAATCATCCATTTTTATCTGAGTTTTCAAGTAGTTTTTGTTTTTTTTATTGTGGTAGCACTGCCTCTGTGCAGCGAAATTAGAATTAGAGATATCTTGCAGAATTTTTCTGCATGCAGAATTTACATGTAATTGCTCTCATATAACAACACATGTTCTAATTTCGCTGCATGCAGAATTCTGCACATGTATTTGGACCATTAACAGTTTTTTCAATAATGGATCGTGTACACATATCTTTTTTAAAAGATGTAAAAAACAGACCAAAACAAAAGATACGTTAACGCCTGTGTACGAATAAGACAAAACATAATCACTTTTTTTAAAAAAAGATGTCAATCGTGTTTATTTCGCTAATTTTTATACCGATGCTATCCGAAAATAAATAATAAAATGCTCTTAACCTAACAAATTTTATTTTATTAAATAGAATTTCGAAATTTTTTGTTTAATTTTGTGTAACATAAAATAAGTTTTTGTTTTATTAATTTTTTTTGAGAATCGATCATATAAATCATAATTATCGAGAAACAAAATTTATTTTAGAAAAGTATCATAGTATGTATAATTTTTTTTAACTAACACATGTTTAAAAAATATGACAACATTTCATCTTTTCGGACAAAGTCGGCACAAAATTTGGCGAAATATACACGATTGACATCTTTTTAAAAAAAAAGTGATTATGTTTTGTCTTATTCGCACACAGGCGTTTACGTATCTTTTGTTTTGGTCTGTTTTTTACATCTTTTAAAAAAGATATGTGTACATGATCCATAAAAGACGAACAATTAAACATAATTTCTTCTGTTGTTATTCGTGTTAAATCACTTATTTATTTCAGATTAATCAGCGTATTCTAAAGACTCGCTATCGATTACGCCGCCGTTGAGGCGATTTTAATTTCTTCATCACTTATTTATTTTACTTAAGTTGAATTTTTCCACTGTTATTAGACTATTATGGAAATGTTTTATTAGGAAAATGTTAATTAGAATAGAAATATACACCTTCTATGAATTCACACAAAGTAGTGTCTCAAAATTTAATGCAAAAATTCCCACAAATTTTTGATTTTGTTAAACTAAAAGTAAATCATTTGTAAAGAACATGCAGATTTAGCAAAATAGTTTGTACTAGGAATCGCCCAGTGGCCGAAATTCGGCCATTGTAAATGGAATTTGTAAACAGACCTCCCAACAAAATAGCTACAACATATTATTTCAGAGTTTGATTAATTGATATAATTGATTTTGAATTGTGAAACAAATAACTTGAAAAAAAAACAAAATAATTGAAAAAAAAAAATCATAAAACACACCTTCATAGTTCTCCCCTTTTTGCTCAAAAAATCGTCCAAGTTCCAAAAATATAAACAATTTTTTGGCACATCTTGAAAAAAAAAATAACCGAACAAAAAACTCAAAAAACACACCTATCAAATTTTTGCCATTTTTTCTGAAAAAATCGTCAAAATTCAAAAAAAAGCATTTTTCTAGTACCTTTCCAACGATATACATATACACTTTTGATGGTTCAAATATTTTAAAATTGTACCACAAAAATATTGCTTACGTATTTATATATAGATATATATTTGTCTAGAAAACGGCCTCCTCTGATGGTCTAATTTACATAAATGAAACAAAAACAAGTATTAAAAATGAAAATTTATTGTATATATAAATGTTAGTATCACAGAATAATATTCATTTCGACATCAATCTCTTCGTTAAAATTTCTCAACGTTCTTTCATGTCAATCCCACACATAAGACATTCAATGAATATAAATCACAACAAAATTCAAAATTCTCTAGATTTATAGATTTATTTTTATACCAAGAAAAACTGTTTTAGAATATGTCCACGCCTTATCATTTTACTGAAGAATTTTTATTTTATTCTAAGGATTAAAGTTGAATATTTCTTATATTTTCTTCAAAGCCTTATATTAGTCATAAACAATAACTTTAAACTTTTTTTCAAGCATTTTCAAGTAAGTTTGCATGAAGATTTTTATTTTGTTCTCGTTGAGTTATTGTTGCTACTTTGTAATTTTATCTCTTAGATATTCGAATTAAAAATCAGTTTATTGATTTTCGTTTTTTTTTATTGGATTGAGAGGTTGTGCATCTGGGAATAAGGTAAGTATATAGAAAATAATAAACTTTGATTTCGAAAGTTGGTAATTGATTCTTCACTTTTAGTTCCAAGACAATTTCTTTATTGATGGTGTCAATTACTGACACTAAAACTAAAACTCAAACCATCAAAACCTGCCAAGTCAATTTTGAATGACAGACGGAAAGCTTCGAGAGTGCTTTCGAGGGACTTTTCAGTTTTTCGAATGGGTTGTGTCAGAGTTAGAGTTCTAATTAATAAACGTAAAACTTTTCGTTGCAGTTTTATAACATTCGCATATTTGGTTTTCGAACACACCCTAAATGAATTATAGTTTTATGCTAGTTCTTCTTTTTTTGACTAATAAAGAGTATATTGTGAATAAAATATAAAGCGTCTCAATATATATATTAATAATCTATATTCTAACTGGATTGCGAATAGGTTATGGGCCCAGTATACACATTACATTCGAATATAGCTACGGAAGTTAAAAAAGGAAAGAAAATTCTTCGATTTTTGAATAAAAGAACAAACAAAAATTTTGAGGTTCACCATGCCGTATAAAAATTTTTCTATTACAAAGTTAAACAATGAGAATTATTACACCTGGAAGTTTAAAGTTGAATTGCTGCTTATCAGAGAAGGATTGTGGAACCTAATTAATATTGCAAAAAGACCCCAGGAAATTGTAGAAAAGAAGTGGAAGCGTTGGTATAATGAGCTGAGAGCAGTTATTGGGTTATCAATTAAAGACTCCCAGCTAGCACATATCAGAAAAGCGACAACTGCGAAAGGAGCATAGACAAGTTTAAAGGAATACCACGAAAGGAGCACTCTAAGCAATAAGATGAGCATTATGAGAAAAATATGCAGTTTACGTTTAGAAGGTGGTGATATGGAGCATCATATACTTGTCATTCATGACGGAGTTGTTTGAAAAATTATCTGCGTTAGGGGAAGTCAAACTAACAGATAGATGGATTGTGGGAATGTTGTTAAGTAGTCTTAAGTACCCGCGAAGTTACGACATCCTGATAACTGCAATTGAAACGCGCTCGGAAAACGACTTAATGCTGAGTTTGGTACAGTCCAAATTGTTGGAAGAGTTTAAACGGCGCAATAGTTCTGCTATTCGTAGTAGTAGAAAATCAGAAGGGAATATGGCCATGAAAGTTTCATCACAGTCACATGATGGATTTAGAGAGCGTTTTTTATTGAAAAAGCCTGACGTCTGTACATTTTAAAAAGAATTGTGTATCCTACAAGAACTGGAAGAAGAATAATGATAAAAGCAAGAAGAACGCATATTCAGAAAAAGAGAAAGTGATTCAAGTAGCGGTAAATGATCAGTTCTGCTTTAATGTTGCTCATGGAAATAAGTGGATATTAGATACTAGTGCAACGTCACATTAGTAATAATAAACGTTTTTTTTTGTGAATTTGGATACGTCAGTTTATGAAAACGTTTCAGTGGCAAATGGTGAAGTCATAAAATCTCGTAGTAAAGGAGTCATTATCATTGATATTATTAACATCAAAACATTAAATCGTCAGCAAAGTTGGAAGATGTTATTTTCGTTCCAGAACTAAAGAATAATTTACTATCAATCAAACGGTTGGCAATGCGAGATTTTGGGACAATATTCGATAATGAGTATTGTTCGATCAAACAGGACGATTTCGAAATAGCAATTGGTGATTGAATGTCAAATCTGTATATTTTAAGATAAGCTGAAAAGATAATGGCAACAAGAAGTGAAAGTACTAAGCACAATGATCTTTGTAAACACACATGGGATAAAAAATTTGGACACTGCGATTCTGAAGCAATCAAGGCACTTCAAGCTCAAAAATTAGTCACAGAAATTAAACTAACTTGTTGTGGTATAAAGGAAGTACGTGAATTTTGTTCGGAAGCAAAAATGTGATTTTCAGTCATTCCCACAAAAGTCGGAAAGTATGTCAAAGGCTCCGTTGAATTTGATTCATTCGGACGTATGTGGACCCATGCAAATGGCCACGCCCAACGGAAATCGTTATTTAGTGTCCTTTATTGACGATTTCAACAATTAATTACTATACAGTAAGTACTTGTGATAAAGCACAAGTTTGAAGTATCTGATAAGCTTTGTTTTGAGATCAGATCGAAGAGGAGAATTTATAAGTAACGAGTTGAAAAAGTATTTGTCTGAAAAAAAAAATCCACAGTCTAATTGCACCGTACTCCCCTCAAGAAAATGGCGCAGCGGAACGTAAAAACCGATCACTTATTGAAATGACGCGCTGCATGTTGCTGGATGCCAAATTAAGTTATGATTTTTGGGGTGAAGGTAATGACTACGAGTTAGATGCAGAATAGGCTAACATCTAGGGCAATTACATGAACTTCGTTTGAGCTGTGGAATAATGAGAAACCTGATATCACGCAATTTCAAATTTTTGGAACAAAAGCTCTCGTTTGCGTTCAGATGAAAAGCGTCGGAAATTTGATAGTAAAGCTCGTTCAATGGTATTTACAGGGTTTGATTCGCAATCAAAAGCATATCGTCTACTGGATGTCGTTTCAAATAAAGTTGTGATAGTCGCGATGTCAAATTTATCACAAATTTGAAGAAAAATGCTTCAGTTAATGTAAGGGAAAGGGCAGATGACTTGACAAAAAAAGCAGTGCGAACCGATTCAGGTGGATCATGAACATGAATTTGACGTAAGAGTTCAATGAGTCTGACAAATCGCTTGATTTCGTGGTGTTTGATATACCCTGATGAAAGTTCGTTTTTTGAAGCAGAATTAGCAATAAATAAAGAAGATTTACGTCATTCAACAAGATCAAATTTTTGTGTTCCATCTGGTCGATTTGGCCATGAGGTAAAATTCATTCAAACGTTAGAGGAACCGGAAAACTTGAAGCGAGCATTGTGTTGTGATCAGAAAATGAATGGATGAAAGCGATGGAATAAGAAACGGAGTCACTGGATCAAAATAAAACATGGAGCATTGTAAAGCTGCCAGCAGGTAGAAGACTAGTAGCCTGTCAAGAGGTATATAAAATTAAAACAGAAACTGGCAGGATACCATGATTTGAGGCACGTTTTTTCGTTCAAGGTTATTCACAAAAATGCAGAGTCGACTATGATGAAATATTTGGCCCAGTGGTACGACATACAACACTGCGAACTTTGCGATCTATTACAAGAAAACATCAAATGTTTGTTCGTCGCAATTTAAAGAAGCAATTGTATATGAAATCGCCATCTAGTATTGAAGGATTTTCTCAAAGTAAAACAGATTGTATTCTAAAAAGAATGGCTGTGATTGGTGTTACATGCTAATTTACGTAGATGGTTTGCTTGTGCTAGTAAAAATTTTAAATTGATCGATAACACGGAAAAATCGTTACAAAGAAAACTCAAAATGAAAAACCTGGGCACATAAAAAATTACTTGGCTCTAGAATTTGACCAAGACACACATGAAAACTACCGGATAAGTCAATTAGCGGACATCAGGAAGCTATCAGTGGAGTTTGGTCTTCAAGATGCACAGTATTCAAATGTACCAATTTATATGGGGTATGGCAAGAGAAATAGCTTAAACTATTTAACAAAAAATCAGCAGTACCAGAAGTTTGATGTCTTTTATGCATATCTGTGAATTCATCACCGGATATCTCTGCAAGTATTTCTATTTTTGAACAAATGGTCAACAAACCCACTCAAGAAAGTTGGATGGAACTAAAACGTGTTCTGAGATACTTAAAAGGAACTGCCAACCATAAAATAATTCTCAATAAAAACGAAAATAATGATTAACCGTCAATATTTGCATATGCCGCTACCAACTGGGCAGCGGATGTACTGGATCAAAAGTAAAACAGTGGCTTTGTTGTGAAAGTTTTTGATGGCGTAGTAAGCTGGTACTGCAGAAAGCAAAAGTGTGTCGCTTTATCTTCAACGGATGCAGAGTATGTGGCGCTATCGTAATGTTATCAAGAAACCGTATGGATCCGTCGATTATTGAAGGATATGGACGTCGATATTACTGAACCAATTGTAACGCCTGCTAGCGGTTGAGGTAATTGTGGGTTGTGAGAAAGTCAATTACAGTAACATCATCGACACAATTGGTCTCACCGCATGCACAGTATTATTATTTTTTTTATGGAAACAAGTTGTGTTGTTGCTCATGTTTTTTTACGCAAACGGCTTTCAATAATATTATTGGGGGGAAACAAGTTGTGAAGAAAGTGACAGAATGATATTCAGTTTTTATTGTGATGACGAGGAGATTGGAATTTTCGTTTGATTGGTTGTGTTTGGAGAGGTTTATGGAGCAGTGAATGGGTGGTGGGATGGGTGAGAGTTTGTGTGTGGAGAATAATTCTGAAGAGAGCTGTAGGTGAGCCGATGTGATGAGCTGAGTGAACAAGGAAAAGGCAGAAAGCTGTTGGAGTTAGAGACGTGCACATCAGAAGCAGTAGTGACAACTGAGTATTATTAGTGGCTTTATTTTAATTAGTTAAATTATGCTATACTAAGGTGACAGTGTAACTAATATCTGGTGGCGAGTCGGCCACTGCTTTTTTATGTTTTTTTATAGAAGCAGCATGGTTTGGGCGTGGTACACTGATTAATTGATGCACATATTCACCAAAACACCATTATACGCTACATCCTGAATATCATGGGCATCCATTATATGTCATGCTGAGATATATATATATATATATATATATATATATATATATATATATATATATATATATATATATATATATATATATATATATATATATATATAAATATATATATATATATATATATATATATATATATATATATATATATATATATATATATATATATATATATATATATATATATATATATATATATATATATATATATATATATATATATATATATATATATATATATATATATATATATATATATATGTATATATATATATATATATATATATATATATATATATATATATATATATATATATATATATATATATATATATATATATATATATATATATATATATATATATATATATATATATATATATATATATATATATATCAGTCATTCATATCATCAAATAGTTTATATACCACCATTACTTACCTATTGTGCTGATATAATATTCATCTGTGAAGCTATACGTTCCACCAAATAGTTTATATGCAACAATTACTTACCTGTGCTGATATTATACTGATCTGCAAAGTCATTCGTCTCATCAAATATTGTATATACAACAATTAATTACCTATAGCGCTGTTATAATAACCATCTGTAAAATTGGACGCCGCATCCTGTATATTACATTCACCGCCTTCCAGAATATAAATTACACAGCTCCCAATCGAGATCCGGAAAGGGTTTGTAAATATAGTATGTATAATAAACATTTTTTTGTAACTCTCTTTCTTTGTAATATCTGTCCTGGATATTCTTAAATATATGTATGATGAATTTGAATGTTTTGAATTTTTTATATTATTCTTGAACAATCGTGTGAAATGTGTTAGTTTCGTAAAGGATGTTGTGGGGATGGCAGAGTGATCGACCCGGGTTACAAGGATGATTGCTGGGTGAAGTATATGTGCTGAGCCGACCCTGTTCCACCGACTAGAGATCTACCGGAAATGTGCTCAGTACTTGATTGTAAACACGACCTTAACACAATATTAATACACGAAGACAATTAGAGTTATCTCAAATTATTAACTTAAACTTTCAAAACACATCGACACCAAGCTTCATTATGTAAAAGATATTAGCCGAAAGAAAATTGTGATATGCAAGAAAATTATGATATTGCCCATCGAAAGACATGTTAGTGGACCTTTTAACGAAGCCATTGAAGTCATCTCGGATAGCAGACCTTCAAAGTCGTTTGTGGAGTTATCATGTGCGATTCAGGAGGAGTGTTGCAATTTTATAACATTCGCATATTTAGTTTTCGAACACACCCTAAATGAATTATATTTTTATGTCAGTCCTTCTGCTTTTTTTAACTAATAAAGAGCATATTGTGAATTAAATATAATGCGTATAATATATATTAAAAATCTAAATTCTAGCTGGATTGCCAATACTCTTTACAACGTCTAGCCCGCTGTCCATAAGGTTTATGCTACCAACATATGTGATTAATTAGCATGCAAGCAATATAGACGGGATAAATATTTTGACAGTATATCGTCAACTTGACGAGCTTCCATTCCGTCTGTAAAAACTCCCCCACATTACAACGTTTATGGTGGTCAAGTCAAGAACAATCACAGCAAATCAAAGTCATTAATTGCTGTTGTGCTCCAAATATGCCCTCACACGTCCTTGTATTTCAGTTTTCATTGGAGGCTTTCTAAAGATTAGTCTTCTTAACAGTGGAGCTTCCGTTAGCCTCTTGTGGAATGGTGCTAAACAATTTATATATCAGCGTAAAAAAAGATTACAATTCTGTCTACCATAAAGACGGTGGATGGATCTCCCAATTCCATCCTTGAGTACGTAGACGCTCCTATTGAGTTTAATTCTAAAACAGGAACTGTACATAATACCAACGTTGGAAAAAAGTTTGTATCTAGGTTTTTATTTTTATGCCAAGTACAAACAAGCGCCTTCGTTAATTTGTAGTATCTCTATAGTCCGGGAATCAAATTAAAATCAAAACAACCGTAACGAACTACAAAAGTCTGTTCAATAGAGATTTTCTTTTAAAATAAAAAAAAAGTCAACACATTAATCATTATACGTAATATTATCAAACAACTTGAGATCATTTCAAAATATTATTTGATCGTAAACAACGTTCCACTGTATCCATAGTTCGTATTTTGATATATAACGTCACATGCTATTTTCCCCCCAAATCACTTAATTAGTTGTTATATGTCTGTGAATAATCAATTGTTTTTTTCTTTACGTTTATTTCTATGTGAAACGAATATAGTTTTTCTTCATTTAAGCAAAAACCAAAATAAAGTAAATTGATCATGCGCAGAAGCGTTGATGCTGAATTGATGATAGGGTACTTCATATTATGATTTTTGGCTGATATATATTGGCAATATCAATAATTGATTAAATTTTGAAGGACCTTATGTTCCTTTCGTTTGGTAGTATTCGGATGGTTTTTCTTTGTCCGTTTTATTTGTTTAATTTATACACACTGTAGAATTGCAATGTAGTAGTGAACTTTTTTGTAGCTTGAGAAATGGGAGCCACAAGACAGAGATAGATAGAAATTAATTTTTTTTGAAAAAGTGAATGAGCAAAATCACATCACATCAAATTTAGTTTTGAGATGTAAAAGTGTTTGTGCAGACATAAAGAAAATAAGCGATATTTTTAGCATAAGTTATTAGAAATAATTTTGTGAAAAAGAAATTTTTGGAAATAAAATTTTGATTAAATTGATGAATAAATTTTAGAAAACTAAACTAATTAAATTCTTATAAACTAGTTTTTGAAACAGTGAATGTAATGAATTATGAATCTTAATATATTAATTTCATTAAACATTTTGGTGAAATTAATTTAGGAAACATAACAAGGAAAATACACAATAAAGTATGTTCAGAGAAAGGAAATCTTGAGTATTCCCGTTTACCAATGCCATATTTTATTGATGGGAAATGGAGCATTTGTTTCTGTATTGAAAAATTATGAGTTATAAAGTTGCATCATCTTCAACTGCTGTAAACAAGATTTTAACGAATATTGGTGGGCTATGAGAAAGAGTTTAGTGAGCCGGCTATTTTATGTTTTTGAAGTGAAAACTTCATTAGGCACGTTATTCGATTTTGTATGGAGATTCTCGTTCTCTTGATTCATATTTTGTTTTTTTTTCCTTTTTTTTTATTGAATTTGATGTTTTTCTCAGTTAATAACAGTGTGTAAGTGCTTTACCTTTTAGTAAAGATTTTGTTGTATTTTTAAGCATAATAAAAAAAATGTGTGTGTTTTTCTTTATTTTTTTAATAAAGAAAACGCAAATACTTTTTAATTAATTTAATAATCTTTTACGTTTTATTTGCATTTACAGGTTTTTATTTTGCACTTTAAAAAAGAATTTGCATACTATAATAGTTGCTTGGAATGCTGATCGATGTGAAAACCAGAGTTATTTTAATGATTTTAATTTAAAAATTCTGAAATTTACCAATAATTGTAAGATAAAAAAAACACAGCCATTTCACAGTTTTAAGTTTTCATTTCTGTCGGCAGTCCTCAAGACTGTCTTCTTTTTTTTTTCTTATTATTGTAATCCCGTATGTAAACAGAATGCCTGTTTAAAAAACAACCTCACGAGTCAACAACGTTTGCACTTGAATCGGGTTATCTAGAAGTTGACATTGTACGATTACTTTGGACTAGGCTAGATTCACATTTAGAACATGCCATCAATGTAAGTGATTCGTCTTCTGTAAAACAGAGATACAATAATGTATACCCAGCGATTCAAAATTATGTATGAAGAACTAGGCCAAATAATCAAACTTGGAGTAATTGAGGAAAGCAACAGTTCCTGGTGCTCAAGTATGATACCGGTGCGGGAATTAAACGGTAAATCCAGATTATGTTTGAACTCCTGTAAACATAACGTTGTCATAAAGAAGGATACATATCCATTATCGTTATAATGCGTTTTGGTAAATTCCTCTGAACAATGATTCTCGAGGAAAAAATGCATTTACCGTACCTGTCAGACCTCTCTATCAATTCACGGTAATGATGTTTAGTCTGAGCAATGCACCACAGACGTTGTGTCGATTTATGAACCGAGTTCTACCCCAGATCCTGCATGATAAGGTGTTTGTAAGCTTGGATGATATTTTGATAATAACATTCACCATTAAAGGCATTTAAACATATTAAAAACTATAGCTAAATGGTACCATAAGTTTATACCTAAATATGCAGAACTAGTTTCTCCAATCTCAAACTTATTAAGAAAAATAAAAAGTTCGAGTGGAATGATAAGACACAAGTTGCGTTTGAGGAATTGAAAGTGTTGTTAATATCAGCTCCCATATTAACACAATCACTCTCGCTGACTACGAGAATTCATTTTATATTAGATGTGATGCAATCACTCAAGGAATCGAAGGTGCGCTCTAACAAATAAATGAAAGTGTAGAAGGATCCCAGTGGGCACTTAGCACGATAGAGCTTAAAGCTTCAATTTTGCAATTTTACAATTGAACACCAAAGGAGGTCTCAAAATGTTGTTCCAGACGCACTTTAACGTATTTATTGTGAATCCATAGTGGAACTTCAAGCGGATCAGATTAAAATCAAAGACCACGTGGATCTCGTCAATGATAACTTTACGGATAGTAATGTGATAGAGTTTGGGTCTTCTCTAGTGTTTATTTAGTGTTAGGCAATATCAAGATATTCTTAATAAGTTCATGTTAGTTTAAACGTTTTATAACCGCGTATCATGTTTAAAAATTCTATTACTCTACCTTTTGTTTCATACTCATATTTTCATTCCCAAATATTATATAATTATATGTTTTCATTTAAATTGGGAGTATAGTGTAACACGTACGACGTACCCCACCTTATATAAGCGATATTGAGAATATAGTAAAATATCTCAGTTTAATTCAAATATTGCTGTTGACAAAGTAGGTTTACACCATTGTCCAAGATTTTATTTAGGTCAAACTGAGAGCTCATTTGCAAAAGATACAAAGAACGTAAAAGCAAAAACAAAAAATAAATTCCTAAGACTGAAGATATCAATTTAAGAGACAGTAAAATGTTTTCTTATTTGAACCGAGATTTCATTCGACAAGCTCAAACACTCATTTAAAAGTGAACACAATAATTTAAAATAATAAAAATAATAAGATGAAATTAAAAAAAATATAAGGACTGAGAGTTAAATTACCCAACACAATACTTTTTAGAATAAGAATCTTGAAATCTACGTTTAACAAAGGGAAAAGAATAAATTGTGTTTTTATTTGAAATTTTTCGAGAAATTCTAAGACCAGTATATGGGGCATTTCACGCCAACTAAGTGTGAAAAAAAATGTTTGTGTCTCAAACTTTGGGAATAGGTAGTACTTTATGAGAAAACAAGTAGCATATTTTTTCAGATTTTTTGACTCACACCATGGCCGTCAGTGACGCTTACAAAATTCGATTTTTTGCATTGATCACAAACTTGTGAATTTTGTAGGCAAATGGGTGCGACTGAAAAAAAACGGGATTACATGATTTTGTTAGATCTTTGACCATACATAGATTACGATATTTGTTAATATTTTCAAAATTTTTTGGGGTAGTTTTCACCCTTATTTTAAGGGTTAAAATTTTAAAACCGAGGTTTCGACAAATATGTCACGATTTTTTTCAACTTTTTTTAAAAATGTTTCTTTTAATTAATTCCTTATGATTAATTATTGTTTTGCGATGGGCATCGACCAGGAACTGCCCCAAAAAAAGACCCAAAGGTGAAAAAACGTGGTTTTAGCGTACATATTTTCTCATTCTGTGAGATAATCTCGATAACGGTAGATCTTAAGCAAAAACTATCGCATATACTTTCGATTTAGAATCTTATGTAGAACACGATGGTATTTTTGAAATTTCAAAATTGGACGATTTTAGAAAAGTTGGCCGCCATATTTGATCCGCCATTTTGTTTTTAATAAATTTAACTTTAGATTCGTACTCAACAACCCGAACAATCTAAGAATATACTATTTTTTTATCGTTTATTATATCACAGAATGAGAAAATACGCTAAAACCACATTTTTTCAACTTTGGGTCTTTCTTGCGGCCCATCACATAACAAAAAATAATCGTAAGGAAATAAAACAAAGAAAAAATTAAAAAAAAAATTTCTCGAAATCTCGCTTTTAAAATTTTAACCCTTAAAATACGGGTGTAGACTACCCCAAACAATTTTGAAAATATTTTTATCTATCTATGGTTAAATTTCTAAGAAAATCATGTTTTTCCGTTATTTTCAGTCGCAAAATTTTAATTTAATTTAATTTTTATTTCAGTCGCCCACAAAATTCACAAATTTGTTTTTTCACATTTGAGTCTTTTTTTGGGGCAGTTCCTGGTCGATGCCCATCGCAAAACAAAAATTAATCGTAAGGAAATAAATAAGAGAAAAAATTTTAAAAAAAATTGAAAAAAAATCGTGACATATTTGTCGAAATCTGGGTTTTAAAATTTTAACCCTTAAAATAAGGGTGAAAACTACCCCAAAAAATTTTGAAAATATTTTTATCGTAATCTCTGTTCGAAATTCTAACAAAATCATGTTTTTCCGTTTTTTTTCAGTTGCACCTATTTTCCTAGAAAATTCACAAGATTTGATCGAGGCGAAAAATAGAATTTTGTAAATGCCACTGACCGCCATGGTGTGAGTCAAAAAATCTGAAAAAACTTGATACTTGTTTTCTCATAAAGTACTACCTATTCCCAAAGTTTGAGACACAAAAATATTTTTTCACACTTAGTTGGCGTGAAATGCCCCATATATATAAACCGAAATAAATTTTTTGAAGCTCAGTTAATAGGTATGTAAACAAATGCAAGGATAAACTCAATTTTGTGAAGAAATAATAGTACATTATGATGCTAGGACGTAAAGCTAAAGATTTTGGACGGATGTGGAGTTTGCAAATCGAGGCGCTAGCCGAGATTTGCACCCACATTAAGTCCAAAATAGCTTACGTCCGTGCATCATATACTATTTTTTATTCGCCGCAAGCAAAATATTGTAAGAAAAGTTGTTTATTCTAAATTAAAATTACAAATTTTCATAAATTTTAAAATCAAAATATGTGGAACAAGTAACCTTTGAAAAAATATTTATTATTTTTTCTAAATTCTATGACAACAAATGATAACAACTATTTTAATTGGATAATGAAATTTTGAATTTGCGGGTTGCTTTGATAAAAAAATTTATTTTTCATAGAATTTAAACAAGTACAAATGCTTTTTACTTTTTTGGACGTAGCTATGACGACAAAATAAATAGCTGAAAAGTGATACTTTAAAGCCGCAAATCACAGTAATAAAGTAACACTTTAATATATAGGCGAATAAAATAGTACATTATGATGCTAGGACGTAAAGCTTAAGATTTTGGACGGATGTGGAGTTTGCAAATCGAGGCGCTAGCCGAGATTTGCCCCCACATTAAGTCCAAAATAGCTAACGTCCGTGCATCATATACTATTTTTTATTCGCCGCAAGCAAAATATTTTAAGAAAAGTTGTTTATTCTAAATTAAAATTATAAATTTTCATAAATTTTAAAATAAAAATATGTGAAACGAGTAACCTTTGACAAAATATTTATTTTTTTTTTTCCAAATTTTTGTGTAGCTATGACAACAAATGATAACAACTATTTTAATTGGATAATGAAATTTTGAATTTGAGGGTTGCTTTGATAAAAAATTTTATTTTTCATAGCATTTAAACAAATACAAATGCTTTTTGCTTTTTTGGACGTAGCTATGACAACAAAATAAATAGTTGAAAAGTGATACTTTAAAGCCGCAAATCACAGAAATAAAGTAACACTATAATATGTAGGCGAATAAAAAATTAATTTGTCGACCGAATCCTATAGCATAACTATAATCAGCATGACTTCCAAAATCGCTGAAATGAATAATTTTCGCCAATTAAAATTAGCTTATATAAACTAGCTTATTATACCAACAAAAAACATTAATTTTTCGACATCAAACACAAAAATATACAAAGAAAAACAAAAGGACAGTCTGTCTAATAGTATATTATTGAATTAGGAGCTAAAGTCGTACTTTTTGTGTTGAGTCTATAGTTTGGCGGCCGACCGTAGGGAGGCCGACAATTATAGACGAAACACAAAAAGTCACTTTAGCTCCGAATTCAATACACTATTTTT
Source organism: Diogma glabrata (assembly GCA_963693315.1). Lineage (NCBI taxonomy): Eukaryota > Metazoa > Arthropoda > Insecta > Diptera > Cylindrotomidae > Diogma > Diogma glabrata. The sequence goes on from OY856186.1 coordinate 388,915,425, forward strand.
TCGGCAAACGTTTAAATTTGTTTAAAAATATGAAATTAATGCATCAAATTTTTTAAAAATATGTTTTAGGTAATAAATTTTCTGAAATTAATTTTTTTTTATTTTTATTCATTAAAATGAACTGAAATGCATTCTGTTTTGAACAAATTAATAATATCATTTTATTTTACTTTACTGCCGCCGTAAAAATATGAAAATTACTTTACAGCCGCCGTAAAAATATGAAAATTACTTTACAGCCGCCGTAAAAATATGGAAGTTACTTTACAGCCGCCGGCAGAAAAAGTAAAAATGACGTCACTTTTGCAGCCGCCGGCTAAAAAGTAAGACTTTAGCTACTCCCCAGCGGCAGTAAAGTTAAACTTTACAGCCGTTAGCCGAAAAATATGTTTGTAATTATCCGACAGTTAAAAAAATTATATTGTAGTTGTTGTTGTAACACGCTGCTAGCAGAAGAAAAACAATATCCTTGCACAAAAAATTTGAATCAATTTTTCTTCTCACATTTTTCCTTAAATAGAACAGATAAAGAAAACTTGTTTTTGACTTTACTTAATTATAATTTTCATGAGAACTAACAAGTGGAAAAATAATAAGGGACATTTGAAAGTTTTTTTTTTGTATATTAATGAATCGTTTTGTAACGTTGTTGTTCTTTAAATTTTAAAATGCTTTTACTTAACAAGTTTTTCGTTGGAAAAATAAAAAAAAACAGACATACGCTTTGAAAATTCAATGAACGCGAACAACATAAAAAAGGCTTCACAACACAACACAAGCGTAAATAAAAATTTTTTTTTATTGAAATTTGGATTCTAATGACGTCAGCATCATATTGGTTTTGCTGTCAAATTAAAAACAGTTTGATTATAGATATTTCAACGAACTAAGAGATGACTCAGCATGATCATTAAATTTCTATCGAATAGACTCCTAGCTAAATAGCTAGATGAAAACTTATATAATTTAATAGAAAAATTAAACGATTTAATGGCGGAGAAAATTAATTTTGATACGAAAGCAGAAATTTCGCATGTGATGCAATTAATTGACGATAGAAGAAAATAATTAAAGATAATCAAACAATTTGTTGCTGTTTGAATAAGGTTAGAGGTGCCTAGATGATTTATGTAAATTGTTTGTTAAACTGCGTTAGCTAAGATTTTGAAATTGGGATAAAAATATTCAAATGCCTTTATTTATTTTTTAACAGAGATTTTTTATAGGTGAATAATAATTATAGAGCTATTCATGATCCGTCACTTTTTAAACCTTTAGAGAATGCCGTAAGTAAAGTATATTGTACTGAAAATCTACATTTACTAAAACAAAATAGATAAATACATACATTAAAAAATATCGAAACTACAAAAACTGATCGTCTTATGTGATTTTCATAAACTGTTACCATGTTTTTACTTTTAGTTGGTAATGTTTTTGGTAATAAGGCATTAGTTTTGTGAAGTAGTTCATTACGCACTAGTGCGTAATATTTTTATTATGTTACTGCTACCTATGTAATTTTGTTATAATAAATAAGCAGTCGTCAAAACTGCTACATGTCAATAGTTTGAATTTTTGGTGCAACTTTTTATAATTATTCATTAATAGTTAATTGCTTATAGTATTCTAGGAAATTAGAATTAATAAACATTTATAATAAAAATGTTTTGAATTGAAAATCAAACTAATAAACAATGAAACTAAAAACTGAACATGTACAACAACAAACGTTTATTATGACATTGTATTAAAACTAGGGGGTATAATTTAAATGCCGTAAGTGGAGTTTTTATGAATAAAAAGGAATAATTTTAATGTTCTATACAAAAATAGACAAAAACAATAAAAAATCAATTTAGGGTCCGCGTTGAACCAACCCCGAACCTTACTCACAACCCACTACATCGACAACGAAACGTTTTTTATGTTTTAGCTAAAATACATTTTACATATTATGCTTAATATATTCTTTTCAGATAATTCAGTTGTTTCATTTAAATCGAACACGGCTATTATGAAATATTTCTCTATAGCAGGCTACAGACCTACAATCAATTTGTCAATCAATTCGAAAACGAAAATAAACGAAATAAAATTTAGTGTAAAAATCCCTTAAATTTTATTTCGTTTATTTTCGTTTTCAATTGATTGAAGGTCTGTAGCCTGCTTATCTTGTTTTGCAAAGAAAGAGCAAACCAATTTTATGAATTGTTTCTTTAATTTCTAATCAATAGAAAATATTTAAAAACGAAGAAAAATAATAATTAAATCAAAGAAAAATAATAATAATAATATTTAAAAACAAAGAAAAATAATACGTCTATCCACTCCGAAAGCAAAGCATAAACTAAATTGAAATTTGAAAAGAAAATATAGAATAGTATTTACTATTTACTAAATAAAAATTTAATAAACTTCGTTTATGTTTCGTTTTTTATTTTTCTCCGTTCCCTACCGTATACTCTTCAGTCGTCTTTCCTAACATATGGCTACGCTTTTTCGTTTTTTTGAGTATTATATATATAGATTTCAAAAATCTTAACTTTTTAATAATATAATTTGACAATAACAGGTAGTGTCGAACTACGTGTATTTTAGCAATTTACAAGTATTTTTCAAAATGACGGCATTTTATATTGATTATCTTTCGAATTTTTATTGTCATTTAAGTCTATTGTGTGAGAAATTTGTCACCATTTGTGAATAATAACCATGGTTTAGTGCCAAGCACGAAACATTAAAAAAATTTACGTACATTTTTCAAAAATTCCTTTTCCAAGTGCATTTTTATATTATGTCTTTTTGAAACATGAAATCCAAAAATATAGAGTAAAAACCTTATGACTTATGAGATCAAAGCACGGACGTTCAAAGTTTCCTTAATCATAAATAAAATACTTAAAACGGTGCAGCTACCATTAAAGTACTCCTCAATAGAAAAATAAATGCTTACATAATCATTAAAATTTATGATAAATTCAATAGAATAGAATTCTACCGCTATTGAAAATATGATCTTGGAGGAAATTTTTACCTAGCAGGCAAGTTATGAACAAGTTCAATACTTAAAACATTCCGACATCAATACTTACTATTGATTGCTCGTTCAACGAAAACAGATGAAAACCTGGCAGTGTCAAAAATTAAAATATCATCTTACAGGATCAGACTTGTTTTACAAGAAACCTGAGGTAACCAGTAAAATGAAGTACAATTTCTTCAAAGACAACAAAATGGTACCACAAATTAAATAAACTCCGCCAGCAGCAATGGATGATCAATTTTAAGAACAATTTACATGCAAACTTTTTGGCAAACCATTCTTACTGGAAGAATATAAACGAAACAAACAACAACGGCTCAAAACAGACTGTAAAGCTAAGCACTGCTATCCAAGTAAAACTATGTCACGGTTAAGTTGCATTGACGCCACTTCAGATTGGCATACTTAGAATATTTAGCATAACTTAGAGTTTGAATTAAAAGTATCACCCTGAACGACTTTTATTCATTTTTATTATTTTAGAGTTCATGCTACTTTGTTCCATTATAACTAGAGGCCGTAAAAAATGCAGACATTTGTAAGACTGGAGATAGTAATCGCCTATGGAGTCACCTAATGAAATCCACTAATGTATGTCGCTCAAATTATTACAGGTTTCGTAGTTATAGTCAAACGGAGTAAAAGTCATACAAAGGGCTGCAAGTTGTCCGAAGCAGCACCTTTTCTAGAATCAAAACTGGAATATATCAAGAGAATGTTTTTTGGCTTGAAATATATGTTAGATGAAGCCGCTCAGTAAGACAGTTCAGTTATGAAAATATGATCAAAACCATTGATCATATTTTCATAAGTTGATTGGAAAGTTGGAGTGGGTAGTACAAATTACATGAATCTGTGTGACTGACTCCACAGTGTGGGCTGATTTAAGAAAAACTTGTTTTAATGTGTTCTGGTAACAATTATAAATTTAACTTATTGTACTCTCAGACAAACAGTTTCTTATAAACGCCTTCTACAACTTAAATTTAACTAAAATGAAATTTCTTTTTTCAAAATAAAATATTTATATTTATGGTTAACCGCAAATTAAAATACATAAAGTGTTAGTCGTTTTTGTTTAATAAAATCAGTTAAGAGGTAAACATGATTTACTCAATGCGCATGCGCTTTGTTCTGAGGGTTTTGATTGCATTTGGTAAGCAAGGTATCTCTAACATAATGTAAAGGATCTGTTATAGGTAATGTTGGGATGTTTTTCATTCTTTCGACACATATACAGCAAAATGCTTATGATTTGTTATAATGTTTTTAGTTATGCTAAATACATCGATGGAAAATCGTACCAAGACGCGATGAGAATCAAGATGATGTGAACCCGACCATTTCCGATTTCGGTAATCGTTAGTGTGATAAAAAAATTAATATGTGATGTTTATATTTTATTTTTTTGACTGGTTTTGACAATGAATGTCGTCATAGTGACACGAAATTTGTTAAAAGATTCAGAGACAAAGAAAGCTTAAAGTGAAATTGTGCTCGAATGGGTTAACCAATTTCAGTAATTTCTTTTTTATCGAAAGGTACTACACTACTACTAAGTAGTGTAGTAATCGTAATGTTACACTGATAAAAAAATCATATTTTAACACGATTTTTTTTTAAATTTTAGTAGTTCAAACATGGCGATTTTGAAAAGTACCTTTTTTTACTACTTGCATGAGAAATTTCAATTATTTACTCAAAAACCCAAGACAAAAGTTATTTTTCTCAGCTAAGTTACTAATAATTATTCCCCACACCTAATAATAAGTATTTTAGCACCTTAGTAAATAATGAAAATATAATTTTTGTTCGTTTGTTAACTGAGATCATCTTTGAAATTTTTTAGTTTCTTCCTAAAATAATAATAATATATTAAAAAATAATAAGCGTTTTGATTTTATTTTAATAATAATAAATAATGAATGAAAGCAAAAACTTCTTTGCAACTATAGTTTAGTTTATTTGAAATTTTATTTCGTGTTAAACAGAATTCTGTTGAAATTTAGTTTAGTTGTGAGTTGTAGACTAAAAAAATTCTAAATTTGGCTCAACAATATTGAATAGATATTCAATTCAATTCAGTTCATGTCAAAAATAAATAAAAGCTATATTTTTTAACGCAAAGCATATGTGATTTTTATATAGTTTTAAGAAAATTCATTGAAAATAAATTTCTAACTAAGCAGCCCTGAATAATAAATATCCAATACGCAATCCAATGATATGATAAACAATGTTTCACCAAATCAAAATTTTTATTTATTCACCATTTGCTTATTAATTGACATTTTATTTTGTGAATAATTAAGAGTTTTAGTGCATATTTTATATCAAGTAGTAAAAAAAATAGTATATAAACCTCGGTGAAGAAAATTTTCTCCATTTCGGTGCTTAATTCGCGAGAAACGAAGTTTCGAGTATCAATATCCAATATCCACCTCAATGTAGAAAATTTACTTTATCACCTCGGTATATAATGTACTATTTCCTACTCCTATCACAGTAAATTATAAATTACATCACACTATCCATGACATGTAAATTGATTATTTCAAATAGCGTGCAGTAAGTAAAAAAAAAAGCGTGCGGTAATGGATTTTCATATATATATTACCGCACGCTTTTAATAAAAAGAAAAATTTTTATTTAAAGAAAAATTTGATTTTTAAAAATTAAATATTTCAATTCATTTTGACACAGAATAATGCAAAGCCTACCACAATTTGTAAACTATTTGCATTTAATTTATAATTAGTAGTTCATTTTTTCAAGTAATTATATGCGTTTGGGCATTAAAACAAAGTCGTAGGAAAAGTATATAACAAATCTCGAGTTGTAAAGCATTTTCCATGCTCGTGAAGATACTGCACTCGACGCTACGCGTCTCGTGCGCAAAATTTTCCTCTCGCATGTAAAATGCTATTTACAACTCTAGATATGTAATATACTAATTTTCTACTCCTATCACAGTAAATTATAAATTACATCACACTATCCATGACATGTAAATTGATTAATTCAAATAGCGTGCGGTAAGTAAAAAAAAAGCGTGCGGTAATGGATTTTCATATATTTTTGTAAATAATAAATTTTTTGGTTAAAGCCAATAAATAAAACAATATTTCTTAAACTGTTTATCCAACAATTGTTTCGGTTTTCAAAAAACCATCTTCAGGGATAACATTTAATAAAAAATTCGGATACAAAAAATAAACAACAAATTGACACATGAAAAACTTATTATGAAAGTTTTTCATAATAAGTTTTTCATGTGTCAATTTGTTGTTTATTTTTTGTATCCGAATTTTTTATTAAATGTTATCCCTGAAGATGGTTTTTTGAAAACTGAAACAATTGTTGGATAAACAGTTTAAGAAATATTGTTTTATTTATTGGCTTTAACCAACAAATTTATTATTTACAAAAATAATATACAAGCCAAATATCTCATCATATAATATTTTCATATATATATTACCGCACGCTTTTAATAAAAAAAAAAATTTATTTAAAGAAAAATTTGATTTTTAAAAATTAAATATTTCAATTCATTTTGACACAGAATAATGCAAAGCCTACCACAATTTGTAAACTATTTGCATTTAATTTATAATTAGTAGTTCATTTTTTCAAGTAATTATATGCGTTTGGGCATTAAAACAAAGTCGTAGAAAAAGTATATAACAAATCTCGAGTTGTAAAGCATTTTCCATGCTCATGAAGATACTGCACTCGACGCTACTCGTCTCGTGCGCAATATTTTCTCTCGCATGTAAAATGCTTTTTACAACTCTAGATATGTAATATACTATTTCTCTTTTTTCTTTTATTTTTATATTTTAAGGATTTATTATTTAGCCTAAACGTTTTTGTTTTTGAGAACAGGCATTTGAATATGTTTTTCATTTGAAATTTATTGTACTTTGTGCCATTTACTAAAAACAAATTTACCGATTCTGTTGAACTTTGTTTTTATTAAGTCATTATTACAAATTTTGTTGTAATTATTTCATGTTAAGGGTTCGGTTCAGTTTTATTATTATTTTTAAACGTGTTTTTCTCGAAACTACTTTTTTCGAGATGGCCGACATGATATCTCAAGTTCTACTTGATCGATCCAATTGAAATTTATTGGAAATCCTCTTTGTACATCCTCTACAGTTTAACCCTTGGAAAGTTTTTTTTTCACTATTTCTGCAAAATTCGGCAAGGTAAGAAAACAAAGGAAAAACATTTTTTTTAAACCGTCGTCATTTTGTGAGCTTTTTTTCCAAGGGTCGAACCATAACGACACCCTTTCCAATGAAGAATTATTTTTAAACTTTATGTTTCAAAACAGTACATTGGCAGAAACCACGTTGACCAGGACGCATTTTATTTTATTTTTATAGACTATATACTATAACCTATAATTTATAGCCTATCATCAACCTATAACTTTTCGAATTTTTGATTTTTTTTTGGTGATTTTGTTTGTATTCTTGAAATGTCAATAAACATTCTGTAAAAAATGGATACTAAAAATGTTTCTATATTTTGTTTATCTTACTCTATAAATGCCTTAAATTTAGGCCTCTAGACCAGAATGCCCTCTTAAAAGGTATTAAATAAGGCTTTATAAAAAAGATTACACTCAAAATTTTTTACTTGTTTATATGAAATTTGGGATCATTTAAATTGACGCTGTTTTTATAAAGATAAACTCATCTTTTCAGGCGACTTTTATTTTTACCTAAATGGGAATATCAATAAGCAAAATTTTCTAATTTGGACTCCTGAAAATCCAAGAGCAGTTATGGAGCAACCATCATATTCATCCCGTTTCACTTTATTGGTCCGTTTATGTATAAGAGTCAACTTTTGTTCACATTTTATCGAAAGTATTGTTAAAAAGATCGCTGTCTGCAAACGTAGTCATGGTAGTCGTGAGGTTTGAGTTTGTTTTCCACTCATAAATGGTACTGCTGCAGTCTGTTTAATGTATTGTAGTATAAAGAATCCCATAATTTTTATTTAAAATGCGGTTTTTTTAAATTAAAACAACATAAACACATCTTCTTTATTGGAAGACCCAGTAGAATACTAGTAGCTACGAGGTGGTTGAGTGTGTCACCAGATATTCTTAATTGGCAATCTTTTGATGCATTTTGCTGTTAACAAACGTCAAATTTTTGTTCTCTTCATATACTGTAACTGTTCCGACACGTGTTGATACTACTAAAAAGTAAAAACTTGAACTTTACATATCTAGCTACCTAAGTTTTTTAAAGTCGTATCACTAATAATATTTGTTTCACGTTAATAATCGCCTATGTTAAAATTTCTTATGAAAGACTGAAACTATAAGCTCGATTAATAAAACTATGTAAAGCAAACATTTACAGTTTCACCAATTCAATCCGCTGTCACGCAAATTGCATCTTTTGCTCCCTAGGGAATAAAAGACAACAAACCATAACAACAATGATGTTTTAATGCAAACAGAAATATTTTACGATAAATTCAAATAAATTTGTATAAAACCGCCTAATATGATGGGCATTAAAAATTAAAAATTATAATTTTCATTCTCTTTAAATGATTAGAATTAGTTTTTAATATCATAATTATATTGTGGTGTAAAAAAAAGCATATACACTTCGGGAGGAAGCATGTCATATCCCTTAGTTGTATATAGTCCTCAAACTTCGCCCTCGGGCTCCAAACACACCTCGGGAGAAAAATATGAATTTCTCTCCCTTGGTGTATAATATACTATTTTTTTTATCAAAACAAACAGCGTCCCGCT
>OY856186.1:388924461-388956577 GCA_963693315.1 Diogma glabrata
AACATACAATTCAAAATATCATAACCCAATGAGAATCAACTTAGTTTTTGTTGTCATAGTTATACCATATGTTTGAAAAAATAACAAAATAACAAATGCTAATTTACAGCCGCCGTAGTATAAAATAAAAATGGCGTTACTTTTACTGCCGCATGCTAAAAAGCAAGACTTTGACTAGCTCCCTGGCGGCAGTAAAATTAAACTTTACAGCCGTTTGCCGAAAAACATTTTTAATTGTGTGATTGGACATTTTAAAATGGATTTTTTTGCTGAACATCGTGTTGAAAAAAATTTCAGTGGTCATAAATTGAATGATAGAAATTATAGTTTATGGAAATTTCAAATAAGTGCTTGTATGAGAGCGCTGAGGTCTACTGAGATTAAGACACAATATGAATGCAATCATGCAATCTTTTTTTTTTGAGCGTGCAAATCTTGTTTTGACTTGCACAACCGCAAAGCAAATGATTGACAGGTTAAAAGAATTTTTTGAAAAGAATTCTGAAATTCGTTTAGTGAATTTATACGAAGAATATTTTGCTCATAAAATGTCTGAAGATGAGACGGTAATAAGTTATATTTCAAATGTCAACACATTGGTAGCTGAAATTGAAAGTCAAGGTGAAAAACTGTCCGAAAATTTAAAAATGGTGCGAATTATCAGTAGTTTACCGTCGAAATTTAACAATTATAAAACTGTATAGTGCAATACAATAAAAATTCGAAAACTGGATACACTATTGTCGTCGCTACAATTGGAGGAAGATAATTTAAAGAAAATTAGTGCTTCTGAGCGTGATTCAAATGTTGCTTTGTTGCAAAAACTAAGCAGAAATTGGAAGCCAAAAGAAAAAACAAGTGAAAAGTAAAAGAAAAACATTGATGAATTAAAAAAAAACAAAGTGTCATTTGTGTCATCAAATTGGTCATTGGTCTTAAGAATATACAAATCAAAATAATTCATCGGATCAAAAGAATGATCAAAAGAACGGTTAACAGAAAAATGATTTGTATGGTGCGGTGTTGTTTGTGATGCTAATAAAGATTATGACAATAATTGTTGGCATGCTGAATCAGGAGCGTCAAAACACATGACATTTCGACATGAATCGTTTTCTGAATTGAGTGAATTCAAAGAGAAGCGTGTGGTCGAAATTGCAAATGATCATTGTTTGGAAATACATGGTATTGGTACAATCTTAATTGAAGCCAGAATTAATATAATCAGTGGGAACCACGTCGATTGAAGAATGTATTATATGTTCCAAACATTCGCAAGAATTTGTTGTCAACGACAGTTTTAACTGATAAAGATGTTAAAATTTTAATTCAGAAGAATGGTTGTACGGATTGATGAATTGAATAACGTTGTAGCTGTTGGAAAACGTGATGAAGTGAATCAACTTAAAATGGACTTTCGTCTGAGAATAAATGAATACGAAAATGTAGCTGCTGTTTCATTACAACAATGGCATCGTCGATTGGGTCACATCAACGTTGATTTAATAAAGAAAATGTAGAAAGATGATTTGGTAAATGGTATTGTTTTGTCAAATAGTGAAAAGTTTTTCTGTGAGGATTGTCAACTTGGAAAGATGACGCGAGCAAGTCATAAAATGGTAGTGAAACGTTCATCAGAAAGAGGTGGATCCATGCATGCTGACTTATGCTGTCCAATGGAGGTAACAGGAATTGGTGGTTACCATTACTTCATGTTAATTAAAGACGAGGCAACAAATTTTCGATTCGTATTTCTGTTGAAATCAAAGGATGAAGTTGTTGATCATTTGAGTTCATTTATTCCAATGGTGAATAATTTGAATGGTTGTCTCTGGATTAACATCGAAGACAGCGTTCAAATGATCATTATAAACTACGAAGAGAAGTTAAACTGCCGGAGAGATTAATTGAAACTGGTTATTTGGCTACTGTGATGGGACCAAATACGTACAAGGAGGCAATTGAATCAGCAAAAGTGGAACAACGGAAGCGTGCAATGGATGATGAATATAATTCATTAATCAAGAATCATACGTGGAATTTGGTTGAACCGCACCTGAAAATCAAATAGTAATAGACAATCGTTGGGTGTTTAAAGTAAAAAAAACACTGATGGAACTATTTGTCGTTTTAAGGCAAGGTTGGTGATCCGTCGCTTTACACAACAGTATCGTATTGATTACGAAGAGACTTTTAGTCCGGTTGTTACGTATACATCACTACGTGCAATTTTATCATTGACTGCAATGACGAAAATTAGGCAAGATTAGGCAATTTGATGTAAAAACTGCACTTCTTTATTGCAATTTGAAAGAAAATGTCTACATAAAACAACCAATTGGATATGAAGATGGAACAGATCGTGTATGCAAATTGAATAAAGGTCTGTATAGAATGGTCCAGATGTTGGAATGAAAAGCTGACTTTGTTTATTCGTCGTTTCAAGTTTAAAATGTGCAGTAGTGATCCATGTCTGTTTGTTCGACGAGTAGGTAACAAACTAATTATCATCGTAATTTTTGTGGATGATGGTCTAATATTGGCTCAGGACATGGAAGAAATTGAACTGCTCACTTTATATATGGAAGAACATTTTGAAATTAAAGTGTTCGATGCAAAATGTTTTTTGGGACTTCAAATTGAGAGGTCAATAAATGGTTCAATTTTCATTCACCAAGAGGCATATGTTAAGAAAGTATTGAATCGTTTCAAGATGGATGATTGCAAAATTGGGTCTACATCGGCTGATAATAATCAAAACCTTGGGGATTTTGTGAATGGTGAAGAAAATGTGGATTATCCATATCGTTTGCTGTATTTGGCGGTTAGTACACGGCCAGATATTAGTTATGCTCTTGGTGTCGTTAGTCGATATCTGGATAGAGTCATGCTCGTGTTAATGCGGTCAAACGTATATTCAGATACATCAAAGTTACGGATTGTCTGGGTGTTCCTTACGAAAGTAATGACAAGTTAGATTTTGTTGGATACAGTGATGCAGATTACGCTGGAGATATCGAAACAAGAAGATCAACTTGTGGTTATTTGTTTCATTTTGGTTCTGGTGTCATAAGTTGGGCGTCTATGAGACAACAATCAGTGTCGACATCATCAACAGAATCAAAATATGTTGCTGCATGTCAAGGTGTGAAAGAATTAATTTGGCTTAAACATTTGGTGGCTGAATTACATCCTGACGAAGGGTTTGATGCAAAGTTTTTTATGGATAGTCAAAGCGCGATTCGTTTGGTCAAGAATCCAGTATTTTATAAGAAGACCAAACATATTGATATTCAGTATCATTTCATTCGTAAGAAGTTTCAAGAAGGTTATTTCAAATTGGAGTACATTAATACAGATGAACTGATTGCTGATATATTTACCAAGGCATTAGTAAAAACACGACATAACTATTTGTGCAATTTGATGAATTTAAAGTCTAAAAATGAATTTAAAGTCTAAAGTAATTTTTTTTTGTTTTATTAATAAAAATAATGTAATGTAAAGTAAAATTATAATGATGAGTAGGAATGTTGAGATTGCATTATTAAATTTTGTTTTAACATTGGCAACATTTCTTTTATCAAATGTATTTAACTTCATTACAGTTGTTATAGTTGACAGAAAGAAATTGGCGAGTTAACATTTTTTTCAATAAAAGGCGAACAATTAAACATAATTTCTTCTGTTGTTATTCGTGTTAATGGAAATGTGTTTTTTTTACATTATATGGGATGGGACTTAGGATGTTAATTAGAATAGAAATAAACACCTTCTATGAATTCACACAAAGTAGTGTCTCAAAATTTAATGCAAAAATTCCCATAAATTTTTGATTTTGTTAAACTAAAAGTAAATCGTTTGTAAAGAACATGCAGATTTAGCAAAATAATTTGTACTAGGAATCGCCCAGTGGCCGAACATCGGTCATTGTAAATGGAATTTGTAAACAGACCTCCCCAAAAATTAGCTACAACATATTATTTCAGAGTTTGATTAATTGATATAATTGATCCTGAATTGTGAAACAAATAACTTGAAAAAAAAACAAAATAATTGAAAAAAAATCATAAAACACACCTTCATAGTTCTCCCCTTTTTGCTCAAAAAATCGTCCAAGTTCCAAAAATACAAACAATTTTTTGGTACATCTACTACTCAAGACCTTTCCAACGATATACATATTGCCACACTTTTGATGGGACAAATATTTTAAAATTGTTCCACAAAAATATTGCTTACGTATTTATATATAGATATATATTTGTCTAGAAAACGGCCTCCTCTGATGGTCTAATTTACATAAATGAAACAAAAACAAGTATTAAAAATGGAAATTTATTGTATATATAAATGTTAGTATCACAGAATAATATTCATTTCGACATCAATATCTTCGTAAAAATTTCTCAACGTTCTTTCATGTCAATCCCACACATAAGACATTCAATGAATATAAATCAAAACAAAATTCAAAATTCTCTAGGTTTATGGATTTATTTTTATACCAAGAAAAACTGTTTTAGAATATGTCCACGCCTTATCATTTTACTGAAGAATTTTTATTTTATTCTAAGGATTAAAGTTGAATATTTCTTATATTTTCTTCAAAGCCTTATATTAGTCATAAACAATAACTTTAAACTTTTTTTTCAAGCATTTTCAAGTTAAGTTTACATGAAGATTTTTATTTTGTTCTCGTTGAGTTATTGTTGCTACTTTGTAATTTTATCTCTTAGATATTCGAATTTAAAAATCAGTTTATTGATTTTCGTCTTTTTTTATTGGATTGAGAGGTTGTGCATCTGGGAATAAGGTAAGTATATAGAAAATAATAAACTTTGATTTAGAAAGTTGGTTATTGATTCTTCACTTTTAGTTCTAAGAGAATTTCTTTATTGATGGTGTCAATTACTGACACTAAAACTAAAACCCAAACCATCAAAGCCTGCCAAGTCAATTTTGGAAGACAGACGGAAAGCTTCGAGATTGCTTTCGAGGGACTTTTCAGTTTTTCGAATGGGTTGTGTCGGAGTTAGAGTTCTAATTATTAACATTTTTTGTTGCAGTTTTAAACATTCGCATATTTGGTTTTCGAACACACCCTAAATGAATTATAGTTTTATGTCAGTCCTTCTCTTTTTGACTAATAAAGAGTATATTGTGAATAAAACATAAAGCGTCTTAATATATATTAATGATCTACATTCTAGCTGGATTGCCAATAGGTTATGGGCCCCGTATACACGTTACATTCGAATATAGCTACGGAAAGTTAAAAAAGGAAAGAAAATTCTTCGATTTTTAAATAAAAGAACAAACAAAAATTTTGATGTTAAGTTCACCATGCCGTATAAACATTTTTCTATTACAAAGTTAAATAATGAGAATTATTACACCTGGAAGTTTAAAGTTGAATTGCTGCTTATCAGAGAAGGATTGTGGATCGTTATTAATATTGCAAAAAGACCCCAGGAAATTGTAGAAAAGCAGTGGAAGCGTTGGCATAATGAGCTGAGAGCAGCTATTGGGTTATCAATTAAAAACTCCCAGCTAGCACATATAAGAAAAGCGACAACTGCGAAAGGAGCATGGACAAGCTTAAAGGAATACCACGAAAGGAGCACTCTAAGCAATAAGATGAGCATTATGAGAAAAATTTGCAGTTTACGTTTAGAAGGTGGTGATATGGAGAATCATATACTTGCCATTCATGACAGAGTTGTTTGAAAAATAATCTGCGTTAGGGGAGGTCAAACTAACAGATACATGGATTGTGGGAGTGTTGTTCAGTAGTCTTAAGTAGCCGCGAAGTTACGACACCCTGATAACTGCAATTGAAACGCAATCGGAAAACGACTTAATGCTGAGTTTGGTACAGTCAAAATTGTTGGAAGAGCTTAAACGGCGCAATAGTTCTGCTATTCGTGGAAGTAGAAAATCAGAAGGGAATATGGCCATGAAAGTTTCATCACAGTCACTTGATGGATTTAGAGAGCGTTTTTTATGTAAAAAGCCTAAATTTTAAAAAGAATTGTGTATTCTACAAAAACTGGAAGAAGAATAATGATAAAATCTTCTTGCGTTTATTCTACGTTATTCTACGTTTATTCAGAAAAAGAGAAAGTGAATCAATTAAATCAAGGTAAATGATCAGTTCTGCTTTAATGTTTCTCAAGGAAATAAGTGGATATTAGATACTAGTGCTGAGTGCAACGTCTCACATTAGTAATGATAAACGTTTTTTTTGTGAATTTCGATACGTCAATTTGTGAAAACGTTTCAGTGGCAAATGGCGAAGTCATACATCTCGCAGTAAAGGAGTCATTATCATTGATATTATTAACATCAAAACTTTAAATCCTCAGCAAAGTTGGAAGATATTATTTTCGTTCCAGAATTAAAGAATAATTTACTATTAATCAAACGGTTGGCAATGCGAGATTTTGTGACAATATTCGATAATGAGTATTGTTCGATCAAACCGGACGGTGTCGAAATAGCAATTGGTGATTGAATGTCAAATCTGTATATTTTAAGACAAGCCGAAAAGATAATGGCAACAAGAAGTGAAAGTACTAAACACAATGATTTTTGTACACACACATAGGATAAAAAATTTGCACACTGCGATTTTGAAGCAATCAAGGCACTTCAAGCTCAAAAATTAGTTACAGAAATTAAACTAACTTGTTGTGGTATAAAGGAAGTACGTGAAATTTGTTTGGAAGGAAAGATGTGATTCTCAGTCATTCCCACAAAAGTCGGAAAGTATGTCAAAGGCTCCGTTGGATTTGATTCATTCGGACGTATGTGGCCCCATGCAAATGGCCACACCAAGCGGAAATCGTTTTTTAGTTTCCTTTATTGACGACTTCAACAGTAAATTACTATACAGTAATTTATCTTATAAAGCACAAGTTTGAAGTATGTGATAAATTTTGTTTTGAGATCAGATCGAAGAGGAGAATTTATAAGTAACTAGTTGAAAAAGCATTTGTCTGATCAAAAAATCCACAGTCTTACTACACTGTACTCCCCTCAACAAAATGACGCAGTGGAACGTAAAAACCGATCACTTATTGAAATGACGCGCTGCATGTTGCTGGATGCCAAATTGAGTTATGAGTTTTGGGGTGAGGGTAATGACTACGAGTTAGATGCAGAATAGGCTAACCTGTAGGGCAATTACATGTACTCCATTTGAGCTGTTGAATAATGAGAAACCTGATATTACGCAATTTCAAATTTTTGGAACAAAAGCTCTCGTTCGTTCCAGATGAAAAGCGTCGGAAATTTGATAGTAATGCTCGTTCAATGGTATTTACAGGGTTTGATTCGTAATCAAAAGCATATCGTCTACTGGATGTCGTTTCAAATAAAGTTGTGATAGTCGTAATGTCAAATTTATCACAAATTTGAAGAAAAATGCTTCAGTTAATGTAAGGGAAAGGGCAGGTGACTTGACAGAAAAAAACAGTGCGAACCGATTCAGGTGGATAATGAACATGAATTTGACGTAAGAGTTCAATGAGTCTGACAAATCGCTTGATTTCGAGGGGTTTGATACACCAACATCAATCTCTGATGAAAGTTCGTTTTTTGAAGCAGAATTAGCAATAAATGAAAAACATTTACGTAATTCAACAAGATTAAATTTTTGTGTTCCACCTGGTCGATTTGGCTATGAGGTAAAATTCATTCAAACGTTAGAGGAACGGGAAAACTTGAAGCGAGCATTGTGATGTGTTTAGCAAATGAATGGATGAAAGCGATGGAATAAGAAACGGAGTCACTGGATCAAAGTAAAACATGGAGCATTGTAAAGCTGCCAGCAGGTAGAAGACCAGTAGACTGTCGAGAGATATATAAAGTTAAAACAGACGAAACTGGCAGGATACCATGATTTAAGGCACGTTTTGTCGCTCAAGGTTATTCACAAAAATGCGGAGTAGACTATGATGAAATATTTGCCCCAGTGGTACGACACACAACACTGCGAACTTTGCTATCTATTACAAGAAAACAACAAATGTATGTTCGTCATCTTGATACAAAATTAGCCTTTCTCAATAGCAATTTAAAGAAGGAATTGTATATGAAATCGCCATCTAGGATTGAAGGATTTTCTCAAAGTAAAACAGATTGTGTTCTAAAAAGAATGGATATGATTGGTGTTACATACTAATCTACGTAAATGGTTTGCTTGTAGTTAGTAAAAATGTTAAATTGATTAATAGCACGGTAAAATCGTTACAACGAAAATTCAAAATGAAAAACCTGGGCCAATAAGAAATTACTTGGGTCTAGAATTTGACCAAGACACACATGAAAACTACCGGATAAGTCAATTAGCGAACATCAGGGAGCGATCACTGAAGTTTGGTCTTCAAGATGCACAGTATTTAAATGTGCCAATTGATACGTTGTATGGCAAGAGAAATAGCTCAAACTATTTAACAAATAATCAGCAGTACCAGAAGTTGGATGTCTTTTATACATATCTGTGAATTGAGAATTCATCACCGGATATCTGTGCAAGTATTTCTATTTTTGCACAAAGGGTCAACAAACCCACTCAAGAAAGTTGGACGAACTAAAACGTGTTCTGAGATACTTAAAAGGAACTGCCAACCATAAAATATTTCTCAGTAAAAACGAAAATAATGAATAACAGTCAATATTTGCATATGCCAATGCCAACTGGGCAACGAATGCACTGGACCAAAAGTCAAACAGTGGCTTTTTTGTAAAAATTTTTGATGGCGTAGCAAGCTGGTGCTGCAAAAAGTAAAAGTGTGTCGCTTTATCTTTAATGGATGCAGAGTATGTGGCTCTACCGGAATTTTATCAAGAAATCGTTTGGATTTGTCGATTATTGAAGCATATGGACGTCGATATTACTGAACCAATATTAATACACGAAGACAATCAGAGTTATCTCAAATTAATTGGAAGCGAAAAATTTTCTAAACTTTCAAAACACATCGACACCAAGCTTCATTATGTAAAAGATATTAACGGAAAGAAAATTGTGATATGCAAGAAAATTGTGATATTGCCCATCGAAAGACATTTTAGTGGACCTTGTAACGAAGCCGTTGAAGTTATCTCGGATAGCAGACCTTCGAAGTCGTTGTGGAGTTTTCATATGCGATTGAGGAGGAGTGTTGAGGTTTTATAACACTCGCATATATGGTTTTCGAACACACCCTAAATAAATTATAATTTTATGTCAGTCCTTCTTCTTTTTTTGACTAATAAAGAGCATATTGTGAATTACATTTAAAGCGCCTCAATATATATTAATTATCGGATTGCCAATACTTTTTACAACGTCTAGCACGCTGTCCATAAGGTTTATGCTACCAACATATGTGGTTATCATGCAACAATATAGACTGGGTAAATAATTTGACAGAATATCGTCAACTTGACGAGTTTCCATTCCGTCTGTAGAAACTCCCCTTATTACAACGTTTATATAGTGGTCAAATCGAGAACAATCACTTCAAATCAAAGTCATCAATTGCTATTCTGCTACAAATATGCCCTTACACGTCCTCATGTTTCAGTTCTCATTGAAGGCTTGCTAAAGATTAGGCTTCTTGGCGGTGGAGCCTCTTGTGGAATGGTCCTAAACAATTTATATATTAGCGTAAAAAACGATTAACATTCAGTCGACCATAAAGACGGCGGATTGATCTCCCAATTCCATCCTTGAGTATGTCATGTGGACTATTGCGTTTAATTCTAAAACAGAAACTGTACATAATACCAACGTTGGGAAAAAGTTTGTATCCAGGTATTTTTTTTTGTGCCTAGTTCAAACAAGCACCTTCGTTAGTTTGTAGTATCTCTATACTCCGGAAATCAAATTTAAATCAAAACAACTGTAACGACCAACAAAAGTCTGTTCAATAGAGATTTTCTTTTAAAATAAAAAAAAAGTCAACACATTAATCATTATACGTAACACTATCAAACAACTTAAGATCATTTCAAAATATTATTTGATCGTAAACAACGTTCTACTGTATCCATAGTTCGTATTTTGATATATAACGTCACATGTTATTTTCCCCACAAATCACTTAATTAGTTGTTATATGTCTGTGAATAATGAATTGTTTTTTTCTTTACGTTTCTTTCTATGTGAAACGAATATAGTTTTTCTTGATTTAAGCAAAAACCAAAATAAAGTAAATTGATCATGCGCAGAAGCGTTGATGCTAAATCGATGATAGGGTACTTCATATTATGATTTTTGACTGATATATATTTCCAATATCAATAATTGATTAAATTTTGAAGGACCTTATGTTCCTTTCGTTTGGTAGTATTTGGATGCTTTTTCTTTGTCCGTTTTATTTGTTTTATTTATACACACGGTAGAATTGCAATGCAGTAGTGAACATTTTGTGTAGCTTTAGAAATGGGAGCCACAAGACAGAGATAGATAGAAATTAATTTTTTTTGAAAAAGTCGATGAACAAAATCACATCACATCAAATTTAGTTTTGAGATGTAAAAGTGTTTGTGCAGAATTAACGAAAATAAGTGATATTTTTAGTATAAGTTATTAGAAATAATTTTGTGAAAAAGAAATTTTTGAAATAAAATTTTGATTAAATTGATTAATAAATTTTAGAAAACTAAACTAATTAAATTCTTATAAACTAGTTTTTGATACAGTGAATGAAATGGATTATGAATCTTAATATATTAATTTCATTAAACATTTTGGTGAAATTAATTTAGGCAACATAACACGGAAAATACACAATAAAGTATGTTCAGAGAAAGGAAATCTTGAGTATTCCCGTTTACCAATGCCATATTTTATTAATAGGAAATTCAGCATTTGTTTCTGTATTAAAAAATTATGCGTTATAAAGTTGCATCATCTTCAACTGATGTAAACAAGATTTTAACGAATGTTGGTGGGCTATGAGAAACAGTTTAGTGAGCCAGAACCAGATGTATCGTCAGTCGTAGCTAGTGATAACCTAATAAACATTGGACGATAAACTATTGCACATTACGATAACGTGGATTTATTTATAGAGGAATTAGTTTAATCGGTGTATGAAGAGACTGTCCATCAAAAAATAACCATCGTCTATTAACTATTCATCGTAATCTACAATAAACATTCTAAGATAAGTTGTCTTTACATTTTAATTTTTTTATTTTAATATAAATTGTTGAATTCGACAAATAGTGAGAGATTTTCCTGGGCTAGAGGTTATCTTATGTTTTTGAAGTGAAAATTTCATTAGGCACGTTTTTCGATTTTGTATTCTCGTTCTCTTGATTCATATTTTGTTTTTTCTTTTTTATTGAATTTGATGTTTTTCTCAGTTAATAACTGTGTGTAAGGGCTTTACCTTTTAGGAAAGATTTTGTTGTATTTTTAAGCATAATAAAAAAAGTTTTTCTTTATTTTTTTATTTAAGAAAACGCAATACTTTTTAATTAATTTAATAATCTTTTACGTTCTATTTGCATTTACAGGTTTTTATTTTGCACTTTAAAAAAGAATTTGCATACCATAATAGTTGCTTGGAATGCTAATCGATGAGAAAACCAGAATTATTTTAATGATTTTAATTTAAAAATTCTGAAATTTAACAATAATTGGAAGATAAAAAAACACAGTTATTTCACAGTTTTAAGTTTTCATTTCTGTCGGCAGTCCTCAAGACTGCCTTCTTTTTTTTTCTTATGATTGTAATCTCAGATATAAACAGAATACCTGTTTATAAAACAACCTCACGAGTGAACAACGTTTGCACTTGAATCGGGTTATCTAGAAGTTTATATTGTACGATTGGTTTGGACTAGGCTAGATTCACATTTAGAACATTCCATCAATGTAAGTGAATCGTCTTCTGTAAAACATAGATACAACAATGTGTACCCAGCGATTCAAAATCATGTATGAAGAACTAAGCCAAATGATCAAACTTGGAGTAATTGAGGAAAGCAACAGTTCCTGGTGCTCAAGTATGATACCGGTGCGGCAATTAAACTTTAAATCCAGATTATGTTTGAACTTCCTTAAACATAACGTTGTCATAAAGAAGGATGCATATCCATTATCGTTATAATACGTTCTGGTAAATTCCGCTGACCAATGATTCTCGAGGAAAAAAATGCATTTACCGCACCTGTTAGACCTCTATCAATTTACGGTAATGATGTTTAGTCTGAGTAATGCACCGCAGACGTTGTGTTGATTTATGAATCAAGTTGTACCCCAGATCCTGCATGATAAGGTGTTTGTAAGCTTGGATGATATTTTGATAATAACACTCATTAAAGGCATTTTAACATATTAAAAACTAAAGCTAAATGGTACCATTAGTTTATACCTAAATAAGCAGAACTAATTTCTCCAATCCCAGACTTATTATGAAAAATAAAAAGTTCGAGTGGAATGATAATACACAAGTTGCGTTTGAGAAATTGAAAGTGTTGTTAATATCAGCTCCCATATTAACACACGCTGACTCGAGAATCTATTTTATATTAGATGTGATGCAATCACTCAAGGAATCGAAGGTGCGCTCTAACAAATAAATGAAAGTGTAGAAGGATCCCAGTCACTTAGCACGATAGAGCTTAAAGCTTTAATCTTGAAATTTTACAATTGAACACCAAAGGAGGTCTCAAAATGTTATTCCAGACGCACTTTAACGTATTTATTGTGAATCCATAGTGGAACATCAAGCGGATCAGATTAAAATCAAAGACCACGTGGATATCGTCAATGATAACTTTGCGGATAGTAAAGTGATAGAATTGGGGTCTTATCTAGTGTTTATATAGTGTTAGGCAATATCAAGATATTCTTAATAATTTCATGTTAGTTTAAACGATTTATAACGACGTATCACGTTAAAAAAATTCTATTACTCTACCTTTTGTTTCATACTCATATTTTCATTCCCAAATATTATATAATTATATGTTATCATTTAAATTGGGATTATTGTGTAACACGTACGACGTACCCCACCTTATATAAGCGATATTGAGAATACAATAAAATATCTCAGTTTAACTCAAATATTGCTGTTGACAAAGTAGATTTACCCCATTGTCCAAGATTTTATTTAGGTCAAACTGAGAGCTCATTTGCAAAAGATACAAAGAACTTAAAAGCAAAAACAAAAAATAAATTCCTAAGACTGAAGATATCAATTTAAGAGACAGTAAAATGTTTCTCATTTAAAAGTGAACACAATAATTTGAAATAATAAAAATAATAAGATGAAATTAAAAAAAATATAAGGACTGGAGAGTTAAACTACCCAACACAACACTTTTTAGAATAAGAATCTTGAAACCTACGTTTAACAAAGGTAAAAGAATAAATTGTGTTTTATTTGAAATTTTTCGAGAAATTCTAAGACCAGTATATGGGGCATTTCACGCCAACTAAGTGTGAAAAAAATTTTTGTGTCTCAAACTTTGGGAATAGGTAGTACTTTATGAGAAAACAAGTATCAATTTTTTTCAGATTTTTCGACCCACACCATGGCCGTCAGTGGCGCTTACGAAATCCGATTTTTTGCCTTGATCACAAACTTGTGAATTTTGTAGGCAAATGGGTGCGACTGAAAAAAACGGGATAACATGATTTTGTTAGAACTTTGACCATAAATTACGATAAAAATATTTTCAAAACTTTTTGGGGTAGTTTTCACCCGTATTTTAAGGGTTAAAATTTTAAAACCGAGATTTCGACAAATTTCACGATATTTTTAAAATTTATTTTAAAATTTTTCTTTTAATTATTTCCTTATGATTAATTATTGTTTTGCGATGGGCATCGCCATCGACCAATCAACTGCCCCAAAAAAGACCCAAAGGTGAAAAAACGTGGTTTTATAGCGTACATATTTTCACATTCTGTGAGATAATCTCGATAACGGTAGATCTTAAGCAAAAACTATCATATATACTTTCGATTTAGAGTTTTATGTAGAGCACGATGGTATTTTTGAAATTTCAAAATTGGACGATTTTAGAAAAGTTAGCTGCCATATTTGATCCGCCATTTTGTTTTTTAAAAATTTAACTTTAGATTCGTAATCAACAACCCGAACAATCTAAGAATCTATTTTTTTATCGTTTATTATATCACAGAATGAGAAAATACGCTAAAACCACATTTTTTTCAACTTTGGGTCTTTCTTGGGGTAGTTGTCTTGGGGGGCACAAAACAAAAACTAATCGTAAGGAAATAAAACAAACAAAAAATTTAAAAAAAAAATTCTCGAAATCTCGGTTTTAAAATTTGAACCCTTAAAATAAGGGTGTAGACTACCCCAAACAATTTTGAAAATATTTTTATCGTAATCTATGGTTAAATTTCTAACAAAATCATGTTTTTCCGTTATTTTCAGTCGCAAAATTTTAATTTAATTTAATTTTTATTTCAGTCGCCTACAAAATTCACAAATTTGTTTTTTCACCTTTGGGTCTTTTTTGGGGCAGTTCCTGGTCGATGCCCATCGCATAACAAAAATTAATCGTAAGGAAATAAATAAGAGAAAAAATTTTAAAAAAAATTGAAAAAAAATCGTGAGATATTTGTCGAAATCTGGGTTTTAAAATTTTAACCCTTAAAATAAGGGTGAAAACTGCCCCAAAAAATTTTGAAAATCTTTTTATCGTAATCTATGGTCAAAATTCTAACAAAATCATGTTTTACCGTTTTATTTCAGTTGCACCTATTTTCCTAGAAAATTCACAAGTTTTGGATCGAGGCGAAAAATTGAATTTTGTAAGTGCCACTGACCGCCATGGTGTGAGTCAAAAAATCTGAAAAAACTTGTTTTCTCATAAAGTACTACCTATTCCCAAAGTTTGAGACACAAACATTTTTTTTCACACTTAGTTGGCGTGAAATGCCCCATATATATATAAACCGAGACAAATTTTTTGAAGCTCAGTTAATAGGTATGTAAACAAATGCAAGGATAAACTCAATTTTGTGAAGAAATAAAAATATTTGCGAGCAGATTCAAATTAAGTTTTAAGCCGTTAACATAATTGTTAAGTAAGCTTTAATTAAATTGTGAAATATGTATTAGTAACTTGTAACATTAAGTTCGTCTAATTTGTTCTAGAATATAGGCAATGAGTTTTATAATTGTTGTTTTAGATAAATTATGGTCATTCTAAGCTATAGTGAATTAATTTCCCTATACACACTGAATTCAGACGGGTTATATTTGACTAGTCTAGTCAATTGGATAGGGCTGGGGGAGGGCATTGCCCCCCCCCCAAGGATCTGATACTATCAATACATCGATTCAATAAAATCATCCAATCGTGATAGAATTATACACTATAAAAATTTCAATGCACTGTTATTTTGTAAATTCGTCTAATGTTTAGAAGATTTAATTAACTAATATACCAATTTTATCGCATACTATTAATTGAAATATATCTGATAATTAAATTATTACGTTACATATTATTTTGGCCCGACTAAAGTATAGTTCACCGCAATATTCAAACCGTTATCGTTCTTTGTATCAAGGACTAGAGCACCACCGATACGAAAGGAAGTCGTATTGCTTCTAATCTTCTGATGAAATCATTTTTATAAACAAAACACGATCGTTCTTCCAAAAACGTGACAAAATTCTATCGTACTATAAGGTGCGCGGCATCACCGCTTTTAGAGGAACGATTGTGTTTTGTTTATAAGATATTCGTGTCTGAGCCAGAGGAAACAAAATATTTCATTAGTATAGGGTTCCTCGAGAGTTTATAGTGCAGTATTTAACATTCAAATTTCAATTGTTATTGCTAATTTTTATAAACTTAAAAGTAAGTACATGCAGGAGAATACAACCCAATTATACCCCATTTATTTGGAGAACCCTGACTGTTTGGCCTTGTTTTTTATCTATATCATATTGTACAAACTTTACAAGACGTTTTTAAAAACATTAAATTAAAAACAATTCTAAAATGTAAACTCCTGTAACATATCAAAAGTTTTCTTGATAGTTGTACTAATTTTTATAAAATGAATGAAAATAATTACGGGAGTAATTTAAATTTATTTCGGTTATTTCCAGTGATTTTATACTAATGAATGTTTTATAGACAAGCAATATTTTCTAACCACACGAACAAATATTTAAGTTATGTAAATATTTTCAAAGTATGTTATGCAAACTTGCTGACAAATTCTTTTCGCTATATGGACTATAATTTTTAATTCATAAAATAGCAAAAATTATATGTTTGGTTGGTTATAGTAAAATCCAAAACGTATCCTAAACGTCAATCTTTGTTCATTTTTTTTATACAGTCACAGGGATGGAGAAACTATTATTTTTTTGTGGTAGGTTTTTCTTATAGATTTAAAAGAAGCTCGCAATAATTGTACAATTTTGAATCAAATGAAAAATTTACGCACGTTTACGGGTAGTAAACTGACCGGAAGTCCCACGCTGCGTGAAAATGTCACACATTTCATTGCGTTGTCCCACGGAGAAATCTGTCCCACGAAACAAATATTTCCACCACATTTGCCCGCATTATCGAAATAATCATCTGCCTACGTACAGTTTGCGCAATATCTTAGTCAGAGCAATGGCTTCACAGTTGTTTCTTGCAGTTTGTATAATGTTATGTAAATGTTGACTTTAACCATATTGAGAGAATAAACCAGTGCAATATTATTATGAAAAATAAAATACAAAATATTTTACTTAAAAAGATGCAGTTTTGCGTATAAATTCATAAACATTTAAATTTTTAAACCAGAGTTTACGAGTCTTTATTCGAGCACTTATTTCAATCCTTTGAAATAATATTCAAAAATTAAAATCTTCATAATTTGAATATCGTTCTTACTCGTAAGAGTAAAATTTTTGTTTTTTCGATTTTACTCCTTTGGAGCAGATTACATTTTCCAGTTTTTTCATTCGATTTGTAAAAGAAGAAAATTAGTCACTCCAATTCATCCTTTATATTCATTTTTCTAACAATGCATGAATAATTGAACGAATCAAGCATTTTACGTTGAAAAGCATCAAATTTGACGCAAAAGTAAAAGTTTTGAGTATTTGAAGAAAATATTTATTTCAATTTAGTAGCAAGAATGATATTTTATTATTTTCACTCCTATATGTGGGAGTGTTATATTTTTTTAAGGCTACGCACTGAAAGGACAAAGTAAAAGAGTGATATAAGTAGCGTTTTAAACTCTGTTAGGGATGCCCGAGATCTAAAAAATCGTATAGAAAAACCATCCTTTTTTCTATGCTGCACGATATGCTGTCGTTTACAAATTCACTCTTTGAACAGATAGAAAGCAAAGATATAATAATTTCTAGCACAAGCACTTTAATTTACTATCTTGATGCTTGAACAATGCAGAGATGATACTAAATTTAAAATTATTTTTAACAAATGAAGGGATTTTGCAGAACTTTGCGGCAGTCGCTTTGATGAAACAACACCAGAAGACTAGCAGAGTAACCAATGTAGCTCAGAAGCATTTTATTTTTATTTCTAAGTCGATGCATTTAAATGCTTTTAAATATATGTGTGTATAAAAACGTGTATGTTATTAATTCAGTAAATTATTTGTGATGTAACATCACCCCGATGGAAAATCTCCCATCAAGAATAATATAAGAACTGAATCTAAAAAATTATGGTGCAAATTATGAAACTTTTTGCAATCCTTACAATTTTAGAGCGATCTAGTTTCGAACCAATGAGAAAATTTTTAAACTTTAAAAAAGTTTATCATTCTCATCAGGGCTAGCCGACTAGATAAACTCTACCAAAAAATGTTAATGCTAATGATTATAAACCAAAAATTAGGTTAAAACTCTAGCGAAGTGTAAAAACAAAAAATTCACATAAACATACATTTAATAAATTCTGGTTTAGTCAATTAATTTCTCTGGTGATCACTGTTTTGTTATACTCTAGATTTTCTAGTATTGAATAACAAAATTGTATCTGTGAGAAGAAGATGACTAGTCTTCACTTGTGTCTATTGACACATGATCAACAATTAATTCAGTAAATTATTTGTGATGTAACATCACCCCGATGGAAAATCTCCCATCAAGAATAATATAAGAACTGAATCTAAAAATTATGGTGCAAATTATGAAACTTTTTGCAATCCATACAATTTTAGAGCGATCTAGTTTCGAACCAATGAGAAAATTTTTAAACTTTAAAAAAGTTTATCATTCTCATCAGGGCTAGCCGACTAGATAAACTCTACCAAAAAATGTTAATGCTAATGATTATAAACCAAAAATTAGGTTAAAACTCTAGCGAAGTGTAAAAACAAAAAATTTACATAAACATACATTTAATAAATTCAGGTTTAGTCAATTAATTTCTCTGGTGATCACTGTTTTGTTATACTCTAGATTTTCTAGTATTGAATAACAAAATTGTATCTGTGAGAAGAAGATGACTAGTCTTCACTTGTGTCTATTGACACATGATCAACAATTAATTTTTGGTTTATAATCATTAGCATTAACATTTTTTGGTAGAGTTTATCTAGTCGGCTAGCCCTGATGAGAATGATAAACTTTTTTAAAGTTTAAAAATTTTCTCATTGGTTCGAAACTAGATCGCTCTAAAATTGTATGGATTGCAAAAAGTTTCATAATTTGCACCATAATTTTTTAGATTCAGTTCTTATATTATTCGTGTATGTTATGTTTTACGAAAAAAATTTTTTTATGTCATTTAAATTCTCGCCCCCCAACCCCCCCCCCCCCCCCAAGATTTTGGTGAAATGATGCCACTGCCATATATTAATTTAATTGATATATTAAATGCCTTAAATGTAGATAAAGGAAATTATTTTACGTTTACTTGAGTCAGTGGTGTTATAGAGTCTATTTCTGAATTGATCAAACAGAATTTTTTACTAACAAAATTAATTTCTCGACTGAATCCTATAGCGTAACTTTAATCAGCATGACTTCCAAAATCGCTAAAATGAATAATTTTCGCCAATTAAAATTAACTTATATAAACAAACACAAAAATATACAAAGAAAAACAAAAGGACAGTCTGTCTAAATATGTTTGTAATTATCCGACAGTTAAAAAAATTGTATTGTAGTTGTTGTAACACGCTGCTAACAGAAAAAAAACAATATCCTTGCACAAAAAATTTGAATCAATTTTTCTTCTCATCAAATTTCAAAGAAAAACATTTTTCCTTAAATAGAACAGATAAAGAAAACTTGTTTTTGACTTTACGTAATTATAATTTTCATGAGAACTAACAAGTGGAAAAATAATAAGGGACATTTGAAAGTTTTTTTTTTGTATATTAATGAATCGTTTTGTAACGTTGTTGTTTTTTAAATTTTAAAATGCTTTTATTTAACAAGTTTTTTGTTGGAAAAATAAAAAAAAACAGACATACGCTTTGAAAATTCAATGAACGCGAACAATATAAAAAAGGCTTCACAACACAACACAAGCGTAAATAAAAATTTTTTTTAATAAAATTTGGATTCTAATGACGTCAGCATCATATTGGTTTTGCTGTCAAATTAAAAACAGTTTGATTATAGATATTTCAACGAACTAAGAGATGACTCAGCATGATCATTAAATTTTTATCGAATAGACTCCTAGCTACATAGCTAGATGAAAACTTATATAATTTAATAGAAAAATTAAACGATTTAATGGCGTAGAAAATTAATTTTGATACGAAAACAGAAATTTCGCATGTGATGCAATTAATTGACGATAGAAGAAAATAATTAAAGATAATCAAACAATTTGTTGCTGTTTGAAAAAGGTTAGAGGTGCCTAGATGATTTATGTAAATTGTTTGTTAAACTGCGTTAGCTAAGATGTTGAAATTGGAATAAAAATACTCAAACGCCTTTATTTATTTTTTAACAGAGATTTTTTATAGGTGAATAATAATTATAGAACTATTCATGATCCGTCACTTTTTAAACCGAAAGCCAAAAGTAAAGTATATTGTACTGAAAATCTACATTTACTAAAACAAAATAGATGAATACATACATTAAAAAATATCGAAACTACAAAAACTGATCGTCTTATGTGATTTTCATAAACTGTTACCATGTTTTTACTTTTAGTTGGTAAAGTTGTTTAAAGTTGTTGGTAATAAGGCATTAGTTTTGTGAAGTAGTTTATTACGCACTAGTGCGTAATATTTTTATTATGTTACTGCTACCTATGTAATTTTGTTATAAAAGTGTCAAAAGTTTGAATTTTTGGGGTAACTTTTTATAATTATTTATTAATAGTTAATTGCTTATAGTATTCTAGTAAATTAGAATTAATAAACATTTATAAAAAAAATGTTTTGAATTGAAAATCAAAATATGGGAGGGCTGAAATCTCACAGCTCTGAGATATCAAGACTTCGGTCTGGGTTAAGGATTTTGATATAGTTTTCGGCAAAAAACTTTTATGAGGACATGGTTTTTAGTTTTGGGCAGCGATGTATATCAAACATAACTCTTTGTTAAAGTACAAGTATTTTTTATCTCTGTTTAAAAATTTATTACAAAACTAACACGAAACATCAATACGTTGCCGGAAAATTATAATCAAAACTCCAAAAATATTGTTAAATTAAATAAAATCAAACTTTTTCAATTCAAAAAATATTCCAAAAATTTATTCTAAAATCAAATATAGAGTTTTTTTCTTCAAAATGACGGCATTTTATATTGATTATCTTTCGAATTTTTATTGTCATTTGAATCTATTGTTTGAGAAATTTGTCACCATTTGTGAATAATAACCATGGTTGAATAGTAACCATGGTAGTGCCAAGCACATTAAAAATATTTACGTAAATTTTTCAAAAAGTTTTTGTCAGAAAAATGTTGTCAAGTGTGTCAAAAGAAAGATTTTTATTTATATTTTTACCCAATTTTTTGGAAAAAAATAAAATTAATAATTTGTATGACATGAAATTTTATTATTATTATTGAGAATTGTGGCATTATTATTAAGTTTGTCAAAAAAATGTTGTCAAGTGTGCCAAAAAATTATTTCATTTATTTATTTAGCCAATTTTTTTGAAAAAAATGTAGCTTTTTTTATGACTTAAATGTAATTGAAAATGAATTTGGACATGGACATTTTTGAATTTGTTATAGTTTTTGAAATATTAGAATTTTGGTTTTGATTTTTGTTTTTGAAAGAATTTTTGGAATATTTTTAGAATTTTGAAAAATTTTTAATTTTTGATTGTATCATAATTTTGGAAAAAGTTTCATTTTTTGATAGATATTGTTATAATTTTTGCAATATTTTTAGAATTTTGGAAAAAGTTTAAATTTTTGAATTTTTAAGAATTTTTGGAATATTATTAAAATATAGAAAAAGTTTAAATCTTTGATTTTATTCTAATTTTTGGAATATTTGTAGAATTTTGAAAAAAAAATAGATTTTTTTGAATTTTATATATATTTTTGTTTTGAAAAAAGTTTCAATTTTTGATTTTGTTATAATTTATGCAATATTTTTAGAATTTTTGAAAAAGTTTTAATCTTTGATTTTGTAATAGTTTTTGAAATATTTTTAGAACTTTGTTTGAAAAAAGTTTGAATTTTTGATTTTATTTAATTTTTACAATATTTTTGGAATTTTGAAAGAAATATGAATTTGTGATTTTGAAATATTTTCTCGAAACGCTAAATGGAGAGGTTTTGAGTAGTTTGCTGATTGTATAATCTTTTCACTAAATTATGTTAATTTATGATCTGTTATAATTTTCCGGCAACGTATTGATGCTTCGTGTTAGTTGTGTAATACATATCTAAATAGAGATAAAAAATACATGTACTTTTGTAGAGATACTACTACATCTACTCACTAACCTAACCAAATCAAAATCCATATAAATATATTATAAGGAATTCCCATGACGACATTAATTTTATCAAAACAAAATAATAAAGAAATAATATTTCGTATGTACAATTGTAAACAAACAAAGTCTTATGAACTACATTCATATTATGTCATCACATATTATATTTCAAAACATTGAAATAATTTTAAATAAAAAGTTAAAATACTTCTGATGACTCGCATATTTTTTTTATAAGGAAAAATATGGAATAAATAAATCAAAACATTTTCTATGTACATTTTTGCTGTTATTGCATTTTTTCAATAAATAATTTTAAACAATATATATATTAATTGATTTAAGTTTTAAGTGGGGAATGCATAATTTGTAAATACATAATTCATATACATTATTATATGATGGGAAAATTTGGATATGATATAGAAGAAATGATTTTGATAATAAACAGTTAGAATCAGTTTGAATTTAAATTGTGTTTTTACTTTCTCTGATCCTCCTGACGACCTCAGTTGACATACGTCAAACGGGTCTAACGGTTTCTTCTTTGGTGCAAAGTTGTTTCGGCAAAGTGTATCACTGAAAAGCCGGACAGTTCTGGACATACGGACGCTTAAGACGGGTATCGTTATAATATCTCTTGTGTTAAATTTAACCACCGTCAGAAGTTAAAGTTAAAAATAGAAAATGCGCAGTCAGATTAAAATAGAGAATAAATGTCGTACACTCACGATATTAAAAAAGATCTAAGGGTGTACACTTTAACAAAAAGTTATGTTTGATATACATCGCTGCCCAAAACTAAAAACTATGTCTTCATAAAAGTTTTTTGCCGAAAACTATATCCTTAACCCAGACCGAAGTCTTGATATCTCAGAGCTGTGAGATTTCAGCCCCCCCATATTTTTATTATTATTATTGAGAACTATGGCATTATAAGTTTGTCAAAAAATGTTGTCAAATGTGTTAAAAGAAAGATTTTTATTTATTTTTTTACCCAATTTTTTGAAAAAAAATAAAATTAATAATTTGTTTGACATGAAAATATATTATTATTATAGAGAATTATGGCATTATAAGTTTGTCAAAAAATAATGTCAAGCGTGTCAAAAAATGATTTCATTGATTTTTTTAGCCAATTTTTGGGAAAAAAATGTAGCTGGTTTTATGACGTAAATGTAATTGTATTTGTTATTTTTTTTGAAATATTTTTGGAATTTTGAAAAAAGTTTGTATTTTTGATTTTGTAATAATTTTTGCAATATTCTTAGAATTTTGAAAAAGTTTTAATCTTTGATTTTGTAAGAATTTTTGGAATATTTTTGGAATTTTGAAAAATTTTTAATGTTTGATTTTGTTATAATTTTTGGAATTTTGAAAAAAGTTTCAATTTTTGATTTTGTAATAATTTTTGGAATATTTTTAGAATGTTGAAGAAAGTTTGATTTTATTATAGTTTTTAGAATATTTTTGGAATTTTGAAATAAATATGAATTTGTGATTTAGTAATATTTTCACAAACGCTAAATGGAGAGGTTTTTGAGTAAATTGCTGACTGCATCATCTTTTCACTAAATTATGTTAATATGTGATCTGTTATAATTTTCCGGCAACGTATTGATGTTTCGTGTTAGTTTTGTAATTAATAATCAGAGATTAAAAAAAATACTTCTACTTTAAAAAAAAGTTATGTTTGATATACATCGCAGTCCAAAACTAAAAACCATGTCCTCATCAAAGTTTTTTGCCGAAAACTATATCAAAATCCTTAACCCAGACCGAAGTCTTGATATCTCAGAGCTGTGAGATTTCAGCCACTCCATATTTTATATGTTATGGTTACCCGCAAATTAAAATACATACAGTTGTAGTCGTTTTTGTTTAATAAAATCAGTTATGAGGAAAACATGATTTACTCAATGCGCATGCGCTTTGTCCTGAGGGTTTTGATTGCATTTGGTAAACAAGGTATCTCTAACATAATGTAAAGGATCTGTTATAGGTAATGTTGGGATGTTTTTCATTCTTTCGACACATATACAGCAAAAGGTTATGATTTGTTATAATGTTTTTAGTTATGCTAAATACATTGATGGAAAATCGTATCAAGACGCGATGAGAACCAAGATGATGTGAACCCGACCATTTCCGATTTCCGATTTCGGTAATCGTTAGTGTAATAAAAAAAATTAATATGTGATGTTTATATTTTATTTTTTTGACTGGTTTTAGCACATAGCGACACGAAATTTGTTAAAAAAATTCAGAGACAAAGAAAGCTTAAAGTGAAATTGTGCTCGAATGGGTTAACCATTTTTAGTAATTTCTTTTTTATCGAAAGGTACTACACTACTACTAAATAGTGTAGTAATCGTAATGTTACACTGAAAAAAAATTATATTTTTACACGATTTTTTTTTTAAATTTTAGTATTTCAAACATGGCGATTTTGAAAAGTAACTTTTCTCTTTTTTCTTTTATTTTATATTTTAAAGATTTATTATTTAGCCTAAACATGCTAGAATCACAGTCAATCGTTAGTTTTTGTTTTTGAGAACAGGTATTTGAATATGTTTTTCATTTAAAATTTATTGTACTTTGTGCCATTTACTAAAAACAAATTTACCGATTCTGTTGAACTTTGTTTTTATT
Source organism: Diogma glabrata (assembly GCA_963693315.1). Taxonomy (NCBI): domain Eukaryota; kingdom Metazoa; phylum Arthropoda; class Insecta; order Diptera; family Cylindrotomidae; genus Diogma; species Diogma glabrata. The sequence goes on from OY856186.1 coordinate 388,949,018, forward strand.
AAGTCATTATTACAAATTTTGTTGAATTTATTTCATGTTAAGGGTTCGGCTCAGTTTTATTATTATTTTTAAACGTGCTTTTGTCGAAACTACTTTTTTCGAGATGGCCGACATGATATATCAAGTTCTACTTGATCGATCCAATTGAAATTTAATGGAAATCCTCTTTGTACATCTTCTACAGTTTAACCCTTGGAAAGTTTTTTTTCACTATTTATGCAAAATTCGGCAAGGTAAGAAAACAAAGGAAAAAATTTTTTTTTAATCGTCGCCTTCTGTGAGTTTTTTTCCTAGGGCCGAACCAAAACGACACCCTTTCCAATGAAGAATTATTTAAAACTTTATGTTTCAAAACAGTACATGGGCAGAAACCACGTTGACCAGGATGCATTTTATTTTAGTTTTATAGACTATATATTATAACCTATAATTTATAGCCTATCATTAACCTATAACTTTTCGAATTTTTGATTTTTTTTGGTGATTTTGTTTGTATTCTTGAAATGTCAATAAACATTCTGTAAAATATGGATACTAAAAATGTTTTTATATTTTGTTTATCTTACTCTAGGGATGGAAAGATTTATAGAAAAGTCGATTCTCGATTCCTAGTTCGATTTTATACATTTCGATTCCTAGAATCGATTCTTCGGCTGCCAAAGTCGATTCTTTCGATTTTAATCGATTCCTATGTTAAAAAAACTAGCTTTAGCTGAAACAAATTTAAATTTATACTTCATAGTGATATACATTTATTCAAAATAAATTTTAGACAATCAACTTATGAAAACCACATATTTTCTGCAACTGGTCTTAAGAAAAGTAGCATATTCAAATGATCAGGCGTTAATCTTCTTCGAATCTGATTTGCAATCAGACCATTGTCTGAAAATAAACGCTCACATGGAGTTGATCTTGCTACTATGTATGCATATTGTTTAATATTTTTTGCTATATTGTTGATAAATTTGAATGTTCATTTTCGAGTGTTTTTCATATGATAATTGGATTCGGATTACTTTTTCTGTCGACTGTTGGCCGATTAATGAATTCTCTTAGTTCAATCAGCAACCCGCCTACTTCCTCCCTGTCATTATTTTAATGGTTTTGTTGCATAGTGTCGTCTAAAAAATCCCAAATACCATTATCATTTCAAGATCGTTGATGATCTGCAGTGTACTCATTGTCATGATCAACCGCAACACTTTTTGTTAGTTGATCTTCTTTTTCCAAGCAATATATATAGATAAAGTTTGAACGTATATAGATAAAGTTGAAACAAATTAATTGAAAAACCCTGACGAAGAAATGTTTCTTTAAACTTAAAAATATCTTGTGATCAACACATACCGACAATAATCACAGCACTCGCGGAGTTGCAAATATTTTGAAAGCCTAGATTTTTACATCGAGAGTCGAGCAGCGTATTAATAGAGTAAAACTTAACGGCTTCTAAAGCCAAAAAAATCGAATACTAAGAATGGATTCTTGATCGACTTTGAAAATTAAAAATCGATTCTTTATAATCGATTATTTTAACAGAAAAGTCGATTCTCGAGTAGAATCGGAATCGACTTTTCCATCCCTATCTTACTCTATAAATGCCTTAAATTTAGGCCTCTAGACCAGAATGCCCTCTTAAAAGGTATTAAATAAGGCTTTATAAAAAAGATTACACTCAAATTTTTTACTTGTTTATATGAAATTTTGGATCATTTAAATTGACGCTGTTTTTATAAAGAGAAACTCATCTTTTCAGGCGACTTTTATTTTTACCTAAATGGGAATATCAATAAGCAAAATTTTCTAGTTTGGACTCCTAAAAATCCAAGAGCAGTTATGGAGCAACCATCATATTCATCACGTATCACTTTATTGGTCCGTTTATGTATAAGAGTCAACTTTCGTTCACATTTTATCGAAAGTGTTGTAAAAATGATCACTGTCTGCAAACGTAGTCATGGTAGTCGTGAGGTTTGAGTTTGTTTTCCACTCATAAATGATACAGGTGCAGTCTCTTTAATGTATTATGGTATAAAGAATCCCATAATTTTTATTTAAAATGCGGTTTTTTAAAATTAAAACAAGATAAACACATCTTCTTTATTGGAAGACCCAGTAGAATACTAGTAGCTACGAGGTGGTTGAGTGTGTCACCAGATGTTCTTAATTAGCAGTCTTTTGATGCATTTTACTGTTAACAAACGTCAAATTTTTTCTCTTCATAGACTGTTCCGTCACGTCGTATCACTAATAATATTTGTTTCACGTAATAAACGCCTATGTTAAAATTTCTTATGAAAGACTGAAACTATAAGCTCGATTAATAAAAATATGTAAAGTAAACATTTACAGTTTCACCAATTCAATCCGCTGTCACCAATTTAATCAGATTTGGTGTCTATCTCAGTTTAGCAAACGTATTTTCAGTCTTTTATGTTGATTCGATCAAATTTTTTTATATGATCAAGCATTTTACTATTCCTTATCTGCTGATTGAAATTTTCTCAATTTAATAAGGATTTTCACTTTTACTTCTGTTTTTTATACGATCTCTATTTCGTCTTCGAACACTAATATATGACTTATATCTTCAACCATTAACAATTCCAACAAGAGGCTTCATTCAGTCGTTTACCGTAATTGCGAAGCTTATATGAACCTTTTGTATTGATTAGGAGCGTGTGTGGATGATAAGAATGTGAACCTGTTTTGTGATGATCATCTATGATGCTTCTGATATAACTGTGAAATTCGAATAAATCGATCATAAATATTTTATGTCGTCTTTATGCTTTTAAGTTTAATAAGTCATTTATGACATCTTTCGTAATTTGACCCCTAGCATACTATAGGGTTTGTCCCATTTAATTGTATCCGGACATATAAAAAATCATATATGATGTTCCTACTAGGGTCTGCCTTATTCAACCTGATCTGAGACCTATTTCTTTTGGTAAAGTTTCATTTGGATAAAATTCACTAGAGTATTATCCATTTAAGAAATATATAGTTATAATAGTTGGCTTAGTTATCGCTTCTCGGCTGAAATATTATAATAATATTGATTAATACTACATTTACAGCAAAATAGCAAATTAGTAGATGTAATTTAAATCAGTGCTGTAAACACTTTTTATTTTAAAAGCTTGCAAATAATTTGATATCTAGACTTACCACAATTACAAACGATTCAAATACTTACGATTCAAATTACAATCTACGTTGTAAACTCATATTAAATATGACAAGATGCAGATTATAATATATTATCTACTAATTTGCTATGTCGCTGTAAATGCGGTATAAGGTGGTATATGCTTTTAATCTTTTTCTTTGGAATTTTTTTATTTTATTTTAACTATATTTTGTATTTAATTTCTTTAAATTTAGCTATATAATATTTTTTATTCTAAATTTGAATGTATATTTCTTATATCCGAGAGTCAATGTTTATGCAAATTTTTATGTTTAAAGCATATTATTATATGAGGGCTTTATTCGGCTATCGCAATCAGGGTTTAATCCGATTATTCAAATTAGGGTCTGCTAGTGAAAAACTGTAACACTCATTATCAGGGCCTAATCAGACTGCCCTTTTCAATGTCTGATCCGAACAAGGATAAACTTGATCACGGACCTACATAATTGAGCTCTGACAAGTTTATGCTCGGGTTAACGTTAAAATCAATCAGCTATGAATTTTATAAAATGTAACAACATAATATTGCAATAAAATGAACAACATTCCGGGTTAGTTTGAGCACATAAGCTGCCAAATACCACACCTAGACCTACGATCCGAATTGTAATACACCAAACATTAACTTATCACTTGAACCACAAACTTACAGATTTCACCATAACAAATCGGTTTTGTTAGCTTGACTGAAATTTGCACGAATAAATGAATAGTCAACTGTGTTAACACAGTCAGCTTTACAATACCTATCACATATTATCATAAAAGGGTTTTTATCAATTCGAAACATGCAACAAAACTACGCCCATTTGTTTAAGATTTGGATGTTTAGAGTGGAGTCATCGAATTTGTTTATTTCATAACGATTTCAGAGTTTTTAAACAAAACAGGGAACACACACGAGATAGTTGAAATGTTATCAACAGAAAAAGGATTCAAAACATTGTCTACAATTGCTTTACCTTTCTTCCGACCGCAGTGAAATCGATTTTCTTTTGAATCGTATAACAATATATCATTTTCATCGCGAGTATTTTGTTTCGCAAAAAAAAGCCCACGTCACTTTGGTTCTAATTTTTCCACTCTGGTTCTAATTTTAGTATTCTTACAAATCATTAGCATTTAACAATTCAATTTTAGCCAATCTGAATTAAACTCGCAAAATTTCGTCTAATTTAGACAATTTATAATTAAAACATTTTTTTTTAAGAAGCCGTTGTGTTGGATTTTAACTCGGACGATCGGGATTCGATTCTCATTTAGACCAAAGGTTTTTGTTTTCGTTAAAACAATATTAACCATCAGAATCGTTTCTTCCAATTGACCAGTCAAAACTGATAAATTGACAAATTCATGAGGACGGCATACACTTTTACATACAGTATGAAATTATTTAATTATAAGCTCCTGCTAAAGTGCTCCTTTTTATGTTGAGTGTATAGTTTGGCGACTGACCGTATAGAAACAGACAATTATAGACGAAACACAAAAAGTTACTTTATTTCCGAATATAATTCACTAATATTTCGGCAAACGATTAAATTTTTTTATAAGTATGAAATTAACAAATCAAATTTTTTATAAATATGATTTAGAAGGTAATACATTTTCTGAAATTAATTTTATTGATTTTAATTGATTAAAATGAACCATCATGCTGTTTTAAACAAACTCATAATCTCATGTTATGTTACTTTACTGCCATCGTGAAAACATGGAAAAAGTGGCGACACTTTTCTGCCACCGTAAAAATATGAGTTACTTTACTGTCGTGGTAAGAAAAAGGAAAAGAAAAACCGAGAATAGTAGATTCGGATTGTAATCCCCGCGGTCGTGCGGCAAACTAACTCTTGTTTGGAAAACGCATTCGCACTAGTAATACACACTATTTTTGTAACAAGAGCGTAAAATTTATAAATATTTATTTAATTTTTCATTTAATCATTTATTTAACAAAGTTATAAACAAATTTAAGCTTTTTAAATAATTAAAGTGCGCCATCTTCGTTGTAATAGTTGTAAATTTTACTAGCTCGAAAATATAAACATAAGAATCCAACTAAAACAACCCATAGGAATCCAATAAGAGCTGTGAAGATTGTAAACTTTGAAAACCTAAATAAATTGTTTTTCCTTGCAATTCAAATGATGCTGTTGTGTTTAAGTTGTTTTGATGATGTGTTTAAGTTGTTTTTACTATATGGTAAGTTATTTAAATTATTATTTTGATATTTTAGTGCTATAAAAATATTATATATAGATAGATATATGGATAGATTTAACTACAAATCTCACATGCAGGCGACGTTACGGTCCAGGCATACAAAATATTTTGTGGTCATATGTGCGGAAAAGTAGTTTTTTCTTTTATTCTATTCTAGTACAAAATTGAATATTTTTTACGCATGTGTTACAAAAGCATTTTTTTGCACGAGTTATATAAAAAATTCAATACCGCTCCCTCATTTGTGGGAGCAAATTGCATCTTTTGCTCTCTAGGGAATAAAAGACAACAAATCATAACAACAATGATGTTTTAATGCAAACAGAAATATTTTACGATAAATTCAAATAAATTTGTAAAAAACCGCCTAATATGATGGACATTAAAAATTAAAAATTATAATTTTCATACTCTTTAAATGATTAGAATTAGTTTTTAATATCATAATTATATTGTGTATATTGTGTATATATACCCTCAGTGATATGTAGTCCTCAAACTCGCCCTATGGCTCCAAACAAACCTCGGAAGAAAAATATGGACTCCTCTCCCTTGGTGTATAATATACTATTTTTTATCAAAACAAACAGCGTCCCGCTTATCGACAAATATAACTATCGAAGAGGCAGGCCCTTTTCAAAACGGGGCGGTTGGCAAGTCTATCTCCCGATAGAAAATACCTTTACATACACTCTAATTTAATAACACCTAAAACTGATTTAACCAACAAAGGATCAGGTGACCTTTTCTAACGACATTTTGTTTTGTCCAATTAAATATTCAAAGGTAACAAAAATAAAATATGTTTATAAAATAAACAATCAATTTTCAATCTGAAAACCAAAGCCATAAGCTAACTTAAGTTGAAAACGTTATAATTAGAAAACCTTACAGAAAATTGTTTTATATCCAGAATAATAGTTATATGTTTAAACTTGAGACAGAAAAAAGCTGAAAATCAATAATTTTAACAAAATAGTAAATTATATGTACTTATGCTTACAGAAAATAGAAAAAAGGATTATTTAAACTATTTGTTTGTTTGACATTAAAACTTTTTTTCTGAAGATTAAAAATGTCTGTAAAATAAGAAAATGCCTCAAGAATTTTACAAAACAAAGCAAAATATATGTAAATAATTTTTTGTCTTTTGTGTTGTAACAAGAGTACGGAAATTTTTTCTATCAACTTTTTTAATTTTGTCTTAAGCTTGACGTAGCTAAGTCATTGATTTGTTATACAACAAGTTCTTTGAATAATTTAAACAATTATTGAACATTTAAGTATCATAAATTTTTCAGTGTGCATCGTTTCTTTCTTTCACTGTTTTCTATTTAAAACAAGTATTTTATTCTTTTATTCGTTGAATATTTTAGCATCAATTTGTTGTTCGATTTCCATTTTTATTATTTTTGAGGTTATTATTCACTGATTGAATTTTGCTTGCCATATAACTAACAGCTAGAAGTGACATATAACTACAATACAATATGACTACATAGATATATATATATATATATATATATATATATATATATATATATATATATATATATATATATATATATACATATATATATATATATATATATATATATATATATATATATATATATAATATATATATATATATATATATACATATATATATATATATATATATATATATATATATATATAAATATATATATATATATATATATATATATATATATATATATATATATATATATATATATATATATATATATATATATATATATATATATATATATATATATATATATATATATATATATATATATATATATATATATATATATATATATATATATAAATATATATATATATATATATATATATATATATATATATATATATATATATATATATATATATATATATATATCTATATATATATATTAGACTGGTCGTTAAATACTAAATTTTCCGAGACGCCCCCTAGAAAAATTCTTTGTGGTCAAAAAACCACAACGGCATTATTTTTTTTTTTTTAAATCAAAAGAACACGTGCCGCAAAATCGTCGAATTTGAATTTATGAAAAATTCGTAGATATTTTCAAATATCTCATAAAATATGCAAATGTCAAAAAAAATCGTATAACCATTTTTGT